>JACEIK010013281.1:5071-26905 GCA_018107945.1 Datura stramonium
TAATAATAAGAAATTTAATTAATTAATATATAACAACAAAAACTAATACAATAAGGTGTACCTATTCCCTAGAAAGAATGCCCTGCTCCATCTGTGAAATCCAACATGTTCGAGATATTCGGAGACCCCATGAAGCATATCCTTTATTTGATTGAAGTGATCATTGAAACCATGTACTGATATGCTTTTGCTTCTTCATAAAAATGGTAGATGACTTTTTCATTGTGAAATCTAGTTCGGATATTTTCTCCAAGGTGCCTCATGCAATAACAACAATGTGCTGAAGGAATGACAATTAAAACCGCCTTTCTAATACTTTGATGTCTGTCAGAAATTATGCAAAATTCTAGTGTATCATGTACGAAGCTGCTCATTTGTTCAAAAAAATATTTTTAGGAGGCATCACACTCAAAGTCTACTACATAGAATTCCACAGAAAAAAAAAACATGATTCTCTGCATCCTGTGCAACTGCAGACAACAACACTCCACCATACTTACTCTTTAAAACTGTCCCATCAAAAGCTAGGACTTTTCTCATATGTGAAAAACTAAGAATAAAAGCTCCATAAGCCACAAAAAAATATTTGAACTTACCATTTTCATCAACCTTCAATGTTGTCTTACTTCCCGTGTTTACGGTCTTACGCATGTAGCTGTATACATCAAGAACTGTATACCCGTGCTCATGTGTCCCTCTTATCAAAGACTTTGCAATCTCACTGCCCTTCCAAACCTTTCAATAACTGACCTTTCAGCCCAACTCTACACGGAGTGAATTCCTCATATCTTTTGTGGACGGGCCTCTACCCTCGAAAAATCTATCTTTGAAGTATTCACCAATGACTTTCACTGTGGCATGTGGGTTATGACTCGTAAGATGCTGTGAACCACATGTGTGCGACTTTTTGAATTTTTTAATGTGAAACCTATCAGAACTTTTAAGCTTCATAGCTCTCATCCACCACTTGCACTCAGGATATGCACATCTCACACAATACACAGAACGTGTGTTGATCACTTTTTTCAATCTAAAATCTTTCTTTACGCAAGAAAGTTTCAGTAAAACATCTAGTTCTTGCTTATTCTTGAATGACATTCCGTTGTAAAAACCGATTTCATCTTCTTGAACATGGCTGGACTGTGTTGATTGTGTAGTTTCATGTATATTGCTGGCAACTTCAGGAGTAGTAATCTATTCACCCCCACCACTTTCTTTGTCTGGAATATCTATATCCACCCTGTCACATTCATCATTCAACATATCCTGCTGATTTTGAGATAAGTTCTGGTTCTCTACCGACCCTGCAATTGTGTATACCCTCAAAATAGGTATAGCTTCATCTTCCAAAAAAATACGCAAACTAACTTCATCCTTTATCCTAAAAGGAGTCGCCCTCTGCTTTTCCCCACAGCTATGCATGTAAGTGATGGCAAGATCTTTCAACTCACAATTTAATTCACAATTGGTGATGATTTTATTCAAAAAATCTTCATACGTGATATCTCTGTTCACCATCATCGCTACCGTCTCTACCATGCCTCTACCCTTCCAACGCCAAATATAACAGTTGTTGGATTCGATTCATTCACCATGACAATCAACTCCTATTGTTATTTTGTCCCCCATTGATGGTCTTCAAGATACCTGAAGATATTTTATAGAAAGTAAAAAAATTAGTCATTACAAGAGAAAAAAACTATGATAAAATAAAATAACTGTTATAATGGTTGCAGGAATTGTTTAACTATTGCAACAACTATTATAATGGTTGCAGGATAATAATTATATCAAGATTAAAAGTATAAGTATATTTAATTATCTAGAGAATTTATTTATAAAATAAAAATAACTGTTATAATGGTTGCAGGAATTGTTTAAATTGCAACAACTATTATAATGGTTGCAGGATAATAATTATATCAAGATTAAAAGTATAAGTATATTTAATGTTCTAGAGAATTTATTTTATTAAGTACGATAAAATATTTATCTCTACTTGGTCTGTTCAATACATATAAAATATACCAGTATAAGAAGTTGGAATTATACCATTTCCATAATGAAGATAAATTATATTTAATCTTGAGCTACAATCGTACCGATTAATTTGTCCAATTTTCATCTTAGATTGTGAACATATCTAAACTTTGTACTTATAAGAACTGATGATTTAATCTTTTGTGTATAAGCTATACTCTATGGACTAAATCATCTACTATATAAGTATAAGGACATCAACAAGTATATGATCTATTTAAATCTGTATTAAATTGAATAGACAATTGTTCCATAATAAATACTTTATCTAAACACATGGTTAATAGTATATAACTCATGGTTAATAGTATATACCCTAATCCTCCAACTTAGACTTTTAACCATGATAATTGTTAGTATATATCATATTTAAATGCATGGTCAATGGTATATACTCCAACATTCTCCCACTTAGACTCTTAACCATGCATCTAACTTTACGTATCTGTTTTACACTACTATCAAAAGTTTGTGCCAATGTTTCTTTTCAAAAGGAACTTTTCTATTTATTTTCTAATGTAATTTTATCTAATAGTAATCATTGTAACTGACTGGTTCTGTATTAATATCTTCATGGATTCTATCATGAAACTCTCCCAAGAGTATAAACCGTTATCTAGGTTATCATTCTCCCACTACTAAATACTATTACTACTATTTTCGCACTATAATATTCTTGAGTCTTAATATTTTCTTCATTATGTATTGAAATATTAAGGATTTAATATAGTGTTATTTGTAAAATAACATCACTCCCACTACTTTGAGGTAGTGAATTTTCTACGTCTATTAATGCTCTCCCACTAACAATGCAATGGAACGCCAATTCTGACTTCTCGGTTAGATGTCCTTGAGCTTCAAAATTTTCAAATGACTCATTTGTTATATCTTTGTCTTGAAACTAGTTTACTTTAGAAAATAGTTTATTAAATGGTCCTTTATAGAAATCTGACATTTGTATTAACAATTATTTTATTTTCTTAGACAATAAAATAAACCTCAGTCATTTTTGTTTGAATATCCTATACCACACATTCATTCTCAATTTCAATCATTCGTTTTTCAACACATGTGCTAGATAACTCCATATATGAACATGTCATAGACTATACTTTTATGTTGAATCCACACTCCCATAAGTATCAAAGATACTAACTTAGAAGGAATTAAATTGAGAATGTAACTTGTGTTTTTAAGAAATATCACAAGACAAAAAAATAAAAAAAGAATAATTCAATTCACACATATCATCTCCATAAGAGTCTTATTTCTTTCATCTTCTACACCAATCTATTGTTGAGTATCTCATGTGGACAATTAAATCACAATTCCTCTATCTGATAAGATTAATGAAATCCTCCAAAAGAGTTACTCGCCACTATGATCAAATCCAGTGAATTAATATATTTTCATGATGTTTTTTCATCCGTCTTAAATATCTTGACTATTTCAAAGCATTCAGACTTATGGAGTATCAAATAATTACATTCAGATCTTGAGTAATCTTTTGTGAATGACACAGAATACTCAAAATCACCTTGTCACACTTAAAACTCTCCTAGACCAAATTCAGACCTTACAAGAAAAACTAGAAAACTAGAAAATTTTATCACAGAACGACCTGCATAACGGATCGTGGTCACTCTAACGGGCCGTTATCTGATCCGTCAGCACTTCCACCCTTCCTTCAAAAACCCATGAGGCATAGGATGACTCATTGGAAGAAGTAATGAGCCGTCCTGTCGTTCATTGCATTCCAAGTTCAAAAACCTACCTAACATCTCCCAGAATCAACGAGTGGAAATAACAGCTCATGGTTCCTACCAACGAGCCGTTGCTACCACCCATAACCAAGTCCTAGGTCCTAGCAGTGCTGGACACAAGCTGAAAAAAATGAATCGTTTGTCTCATCAATGAGTTGTTGCATTGCCCAAGCTGTCTTAAGGCCCAGATTTCCTACCGCTGACAATGAGAGGCGTACCAACGACCCATTGGTTTTCCCAAAGAGTCGGTGATCTCCCGGTGGTCCCATTCTAGTGAGCTCAGTTTTTGGACCCAGGACACAATTTGTTCCAACGTGTCGTGCTTTCTGACTAACGACCAGTTGTTAGGCCGTTGATCCCGTCGGGCGGTTTTTCGATTTTCTTCCAAGATTATTTTAGTAATTTCCAACTTTTTAATCTCTAAACCTTGTCATTTGTCTGATAGAGAGAATTAAAGGGTAGAATGACATTCCCCTTCATTCCTCTCATTCCTCGAAGTCGTAACATCGAACTTAGTTAGAAAGCACAGAGCGTGAGCAAGGGTTCGACTTTCTTCTCAGATCTTCTCAAGGTTTTCCAGGATTTTCACCACCAGGTATGTTGGCATTTAGCAGGGGAATTGTCCTTCCTTTATGCCCCAAAATCCATATAAATTTTTCTTGTTAGTTCTAAGCCCCGAGTTTTCGAATGAGAGTAAATTATCAGTCAGATTCTGTCTATATCATGTGGGATATTGTTTAGGTTAATTGTTGTTATATTTCTGCTATCTATGATCAGTGTTGATACTTGTTTCTTGTAAAGATTGTTTTAGCCCAAGTTCTGAATATAGTAAATTAGAGTCTTGCAAAATTACATTAGTTATTCATGTTACTTGATTCTATTAGTGTTAGAATTCCCATATTATTACTATCAGTTGAATTCTCAATCTATTGCATGCTAGTCCATTTTCAGTCAGAATATTAGTATCTTCAGTATTTTTAGAAATGTCAGTTGATCAGTTTGACTATAGTCAGTTCTTTTTAGTGCCAGTAATGCTCCTAATTACTGGGATAGTTATCAATTACCAGTTAGTTTTACAGACGGTTATGATGTTTAGATAAGCAGCTCTGACCAGTCTTAGAACCACCGACTTCAGCCTTATTTTTCTTTAGATAATTACGACGCCTGTGATAAGATGCTCTGGCCAGTCTTAGAAAACCAGTTACAGAATCCGGTCCGATAAGACTCTCAGGGTACTTATAGACAAGTATCCTTGACTTAGTCTTAGGTCTTAGTTTCGAGCTATCAGCTTTGTAGTAGTAGTCATGTTAGGACTATCCAAAGAGGACTAGAACTTAGCACCGAGCGATCCAGGTTCCAGCATACCCAGGTTCCCAGAACTATGTTGCAATCATAGGTATTTTATTGGCACAAATGTCCCCAAATTTGTGATAATCCAGTTCATGCCTTTATACTCTGGAAAGGTATATTGGGTCCTATCGATGGAGCGTATACATTAACCCACGTTTAGCTCAAGTGGTTATATGTCGGTTATAGACTCTCCCACTAGTCATTACCGTTTTAGTTTAGTAGTCTATTCAGTTTAGTTTAGTTTAGCTCAGATCAGTATCTCAGATCCAAGATATGTCTATGACCATCAGTTAGGGTTACTATTAACTATATCAGTTATACTTCAGCTGTATCAATTTTCAAGATTTCAGTTGGCCATTGCATGTCACTACAGTTTACTTACTTGTTATTTCATGCTTATAACATCTCTCTACTTACATAGAACATTCAAAGTAATTGATGCATACCTTCTATGTTGTATCGTATCATGATACAAGCGTAGGTTCTCGGCCCCAAGATCGTCGTGAGTTTCCCTCATACGATACCAGCAGAAGCATTGGTGACTCTCATCTTTCGAGGATGACATCTATTTTCAGTTAAACATAGATTTATCTGGGTGCTTGTCCTAATAACTCCTCATCATTTAATAAAGTTTCCTCTAACATAGAAACAGATTTTCAGTATTGTATATCGATGTATTGACTTTTTCAACCATAATTTTTAAATGGGTTCTTTTATTTAAATCTTTCGCTTATGTTTACTCTCAGTTTACTAGTTTTATGATAGACCATGAGTTGGCTTGGGTTTACTTGTGACTCCAAGTTCCATGTCCTGTCCAGGGTGTATACTCGGAGTGTGATAAACTTGTATCGTAGCACTATGTTAGAGCATCCTACGATGTCTTAAACTCATGTCAAGTAGAGTCATTTTCACGGGCAGTGAAGTGCGCCACACTTATGATGGGGATGCTATTAGACGTTATTAGGAAAATTCTCTTTTGTTCATACTCCTTATCGCTTGCTGAAGTCAATTCCGTAAAACGCTCTCCTAACTGTGCTCTATTTTATTTTCAATGAAACTATTCCTCCAAGACGAGGAAATGGAAGAAGGCTGGCAAAACTAACCGACCTGCTCCACCATCTCCAGTAGCCCTCGAATGATCAAGCGTCTCAATAGAATTCAGATGGCAATCCAGCTGCTGGCTTGACACTGACTTATCAAGTGAATCAGTAGGTGGTTTCAGTGAAACAAACGAGTTTGTAGGCTTCAGTGTTTGGAACTTCACCCGAATGAACCTCCATCTTTTCATGGATCCAAGGTGGTAGAGGACCCATAGGAGTTTGTAGATGAGGTGCGGAAGATCACCCAGATTATGGGTGTTAGTTCCACGGAGAGTGCTGATCTAGCTGCCTACCAATAGAAAGGGGTCGCGCATTTTGTACTATTAGTGGAAGGAAGGGGAAGACCAGCGGAGCAAGCCAGTAGGAGTGGGAAGAGTTACCATAGAATTCTAGATAGATTCTTTTCCCTGGGAGTTGAGGGAGGTTGGGTCGCAGAGTTCATGAACTTAAAACAGGATAACAGACCGTGGAGGAATATGCTTGGAGTTCACGAGGTTATCAAGGTATTCTCTAGATTATGGCAGCTGAGCCAAGGCTCGCATGCTTGGGCCCATCAACGGGGTATCAAACCTGATACCTAAGAAGTGCAGGACCATGATGCTCATAAAGGAAATTAACCTCTCCAGCCTCATCGTTCATGCCCAGCAGACTGAGGAAGAAAAGTTGAAAGATATAGAGCGGGAGAAAAAGGGGGCTAGAATTGGTCAATATGATAATAACCACCAGCGTTCGGTGGAAGTAGCCCGCCACAGCAACAGTAGAGGGCTCCAACACCTATCAACTAGCGCCCCCGCTTTTCCGGTCTTGAAGGATCGGAAGGGTGGAACATCTGGATCTCAGTGCCAGAGTTACAGTGCCAGCAAACATCATCCATCTTGCCTTAAGAGTGGAAAGAATCATCAGGGTGACTGCCTCCTTAGTAAGGAGGGTTGCTTGATGTGGACAACTAGGTCACCGCTAAAAAGAGTGTCTATCAACAGGATGCGGGGAAATCACACAGTCTACCACACCAGTAGCTCCAGCAAGCCGACCGACTCAGCAGGCCAACACTTCAGGTACGGATGATGGTCAGCGCCAAAACCATTTTTATGCTTTGTCCTCTCGTCAGGATAAGGATGAGGTGGTCACGGGGTGTGTTACGCCTCTTCATCTGGGATGTGTACGCCTTACCAGGATCCAGGAGCCACACTATCATTTGTAACTCCCCTCATGTAGTAGCTTAGCTTGAAATCAGTCCAGAAGTCCTCTCAGAACCATTATCAGCTCCTACCCCAGTTGGTGAGTCAGTTAGAGCCAGCCGGTGTATAGAAACCGCCTGGGGCCTTCGCATTGAGTAAAGTTATTCCAGCTGATCTAGTAGAGTTATACATGGTCGATTTCAATCTCATTCTTAGCATGGATTGGTTACACCTGTTATGCCTCAATCGACTGCAAACTAGAGTCGTTAGATTTCAGTTTCTAAATGAGCTAGTTCTAGAGTGGATGGGTAGTAGTTATGCACCTAAGGGTCAGTTTATTTCCTACCTCAAGGCAAGGAAGCTCATTTCCAAAGGGTGCATCTATCCTCTAGTTAGGTCAAAGATTCCAGCCGAGACTCCAACTATCCAGTCAGTTCTAGTTGTCAGTGAATTCCTTGACGTGTTTCTTCAAGATCTTCCTAGAGTCCTTCCCGAGTGGGAAATAGACTTCGGCAAAGACCTTCTTCCAAAACTAAGTCCATCTTATTTCTCCTTGTAGAATGGCTCCAGTTGAGCTTAAGGAGTTGAAGGAACAACTAAAAGACCTTCTTGATAAGGGTTTCATCAGGCCCAACACCTCTGCATGGGGTGCTCAGCTGTTTTTGAGAAAGAAAGATGGTACTTTACACGTGTATCAACTACCATCAACCTAACAAAGTTATGTTAAGAACAAATATCCCCTACCCAAGATTGATGACTGTTCGATTAACTTCAAGGAGCAAGTTGTTTTTCCAAGGATCTCAAGTCAGGGTATCATCGCTTAGAGTTAGGGATTGACATACCGAAAACATCCTTTAGAACTCGGTATGGTCACTATGAATTCGTGGTTCTATCCTTTGAACTAACTAATGCCCCTACAGCTTTAATGGACCTGATGAACAGGAATTTCAAGCAGTATCTAGACATGTTCACTGTATTCATTAATGACATTCTCGTATACTCCAGAACAAGGAGGAACATGCTAACCATAAGGAGGATAGTCCTACAAAGGCTCAAAGGAAGCTAGTTGTTCGCTAAATTTAGCAAATGTGAATTTTGGTTGAAATATGTGCCTTTCCTTGGTCACGTGGTCTCAGGTGAGGGTACTTAGGTAGATCCTCAAAGATAGCAGTGGTGGAAGACTGGCCAAGACCTACTTCCCCAATCGATATTAGAAGTTAGGTCTATATAGTTATTACTGATGATTTATAGAAGGATTTTCCTATATTGCATCTCCTTTGACTAAGCAAACTCAGAAAAGGGTGAAGTTTCAGTGGCTGATGCCTGTGAGAAGTTTTCAAGAGTTGAAGGTTCGACCACTACCGCTCCAGCTTTTGACCATACCAGAAGGAACAGATGGATTTGTAGTCTACTTGATACTTCTATAGTTGTCCTCAATTATGTTCTGCGCAGTGGGGTAAGGTGATAACATATGCCTGAAGACAACTCAAGGTGCATGAGAAGAACTATCGATTCATGACCTTGAATTGGCAATGTAGTGTTTGCTTTGAATATATAGAGGCATTAATACTCTATGGGGTTCATGTGGATATTTTCACTGACGAAAGAGCCTTCATTGTTCAGCCAGAAGGACTCTGAATCTTCATCAGAGAAGGTGGTTGGAGCTATTGAAGGGATACATAAATGAGTGTGTTGTACCACTCGGGCAAGGCAAATATGGTGGCAGATGCTTTGAGTAGAATGTCCATGGGAAGTGGCCTATGTTAAGAGGGAAGAAAGGAACTGGCAAAAAGATATTCATAGGTTAGGTCTGTTGGGAGTGCAGTTGGTTGATTCAGCTGAAGGTAGAGTAATAATGCAGAGCGGGCGATTTTCTCATTAGTTTTTGAGGTTAAGTCATGTGATGAAGATCCCATATTGCTTAAGCTGAAAGAAGTAGTTCTCAGAAAAGAAGTGGAGTCTTTCTCCAAAGGGGGAGATGGTGTGCTTCTGTTACCAAGGAAAAACTTTGTGTACCGAATGTGACTTAAGATAGAAAATAATGGCAGAAGCACATCTCCAAACATATTCTATCCATCCAAAGCTACTAAAATGTACCATGAGCTGCGGGATAGCTACAGGTGGAACGGCATGAAAAGAGACATTGCAGAATTTTTGGCTAAGTGGCCGAACTGCCAGCAGGTTAAGGTGGAACACCAGAGACCTGCAGCAATGACTCAGGATATCAACATACCCACATGGAAATGGGAAGAAGTGAACATGGACTTTATTATAGGTCTAGTTTCATACTTCCCCACAGCATGACTAAATTTGGGTGATAATGGATCGGATGACCAAGTCAGCACATTTCCTTCCAGTTAAAACTACAGACTCAGCTTAGGATTATGCTAGGATATACAACCGGGATTTAGTCAGACCGTATGGGGTTCCCTTGTCCGTTATTTCAAATAGAGGTACCCAGTTCATCTCGAATTTCTGAAAGTCATTTCAGAAAGGACTCGGAACTGGTCAAGCTCAGCACAATATTTCACCCTCAGACCGATGGAGCAAGCTGAGTGACTATTCATATATCTTAGAAGATACGTTGAGAGCTTGTATGATCGATTTCAAGTATAGTTGGGATGATCACCTAACTCTCATCGAGTTTGTGTACAACAACAACTACTACCTGGCATTCAGATGGCCCTATTTGAGGCATTATATGATAGAAGGTTTAGGTCTCCTATAGGGTTGTTTAAAGTTTGTGAAGCTACATTGATAGGTCCAAATTTCTCACCCATGAAGCTATGCAGAAAGTGCAACTATCGTAGAAAGGGGTTGAAACAAAATTTCAAACCGATAGAAATCTTACGCTATAAGAGTGAGAGAGTTAGAATTTATGTGGATGATTGGGTTTATTCAAAAATTTCACCTATGAAAGGAGTGATGAGGTTTAAAAGAAAGGGAAACACAGTCCGAGATATGTAGGACCCCAGGATTCCAAGGAAAATTAGTAGTATGAAATATGAGTTAGAATTACCTCCAGAGTTAGCATCTGTGCACCTCGTCTTCCATGTGTCACTTATGAAAAGTGCATCAGTGCGATCCAACCTCAGTTGTGCCACTAGACAGTGTGGGGATAAAGGACAGTCTCTTTTATGAAGAGGTCCCAGTTCAGATCCTAGACCATCAGGTTCATAAGCTGAGAAACAAGGAAGTCGCTTTAGTGAAAGTCTTGTGGAGGAATCAGCTAGTTGAGGGAGCCATAGGGAGGAAGAAGAAGACATGATGTCTAAATACTCTCATCTTTTTCCTTCTAGTTCAATTTTAGCATCAGGTATTAAATTCCTCCTCAATGCCTCCTATCTAGTTTCATACTCATCAGCTCAATTCAGATTTTCAATATGCATCCTCATTGCATCAACTCTTAGCATGGTTAAATAAGTTTAGAGTCAGTCATTCCTTTAAGAAATTAGTTTATAGTTTTAGTCTGGGAATTGCAGCTTTTTCTCAATTTTCCAGCAGCTTTTAGCCTTTTCGAGGAGACGAATGATTCCAAGGGGGAAGATATCATAAAACCCCAAAACTCTTCTAGAACAAACACAGACCTTGCAATAAAACCAGGGGAAACCAGAAAATTTTATCACAGAACGATCCATAAAATGATTGTGGGTTACCTCTAATGGGCCATTGTCTAAGCCGTTGTCAGCTCTTCAGAATTTCCCTCTAAGAACCCACGAGGTATAGGACGACTCGTTGGAAGAAGTAACGAGCTTTTCTATCGTCCGTTGCATCCCAAGTTTAGAAACCTACCTGAAATCTCCTAGAATCAATGAGTGGAACTAACGGCTTGTGGTTTCTACCAACGAGCCATTACTGCCACTAGTAACCAAGTCCCAGGTCCTAGCAATGCTGGCCATGATTCGGTACAATCAACCGTTGGTTCAACCAATGAGTCATTGCTTTGCCTATTGTCTTAGGCCCCAGATTCCCCTATCCATGACAATAGCAGGTACCAACGACCCATTGGTTCTCCCAATGAGTCGTGGTATCCTCCCGTGGTCCCATTCTAGTGAGCTCATTTTTTGGATCCAAGACCAATGAGGGTTTCAATGTGGTCAGGGTTTCACCAACAAACCCGTTGGATCCTGGTTGGGCAGTTTTTCATATTTTCTCCAGGTAGATTATTTTAGTAATTTCTTAGCTTTTAATCTATAAACCTTGTCGTTTTAGGTTCGTTAGGAGAGAATTAAATGGGTAGAATGACATTCCCCTTTCATTCCTCTCATTCTCAGAAGTTTAACGTAGAACTTAGTCAGAAAGCACAGAGCAAGAGCAAGGGAGCAAGAGACTTTCTTCTCAGATCTTTTCAAAGGTTTTCTTCCGGATTCACCACCAGATATGTGGGAATTTAGCAAGGGAATTTTTCTTTCTTGTGCCTCAAAATCCATTTAAATATTCTTATAAGTTCTAAGCCCTGAGTTTTGAATGAGTAAATTATCAGTCAAATTCGTCTATATCATGGGATTTGGTTAATTGTTGTTATATTTCCACTATCTAGTGATCATGTTGGTACTTGCTCCTTGTAAAGATTGTTTTAGCCCTAGTTCTTGAATACAGTAAATTATAGTCTACCATAATTGTCATTCAGTTTCTTAATTCTATTTGTGTTGGAATTCCCATATCATTACCGCTGAATTTTCGCCGCTGCATGCTAGTACAAGCCAATCAAAATGTTAGTATCTTCAGTATTTTCAGAAATTTCAGCTAATCAGTTTTACTATAGGGAGTTATTGAGGTGCCAGTACGCCTCCCAATTATCAGATATGAGTATCAATTTGGGTTATCAGTTACTAGTTAGTTCTACAGATTTGGCGACGTCTGCATAAGTAGCTCGATTAGTCTTAGAACCACCAGCTTCAGCTTTAGTTTTTTCTTAGACGGTTACGATGCTTTCAAATAAGCAGATCTGGCCAGTCTTAGAACACATGTTACAGAATCTGGTCTGATATGACTCTTAGGGTACTTACAGACAAGTATCCCTGACTTAGTCTTGGGTCTTAGTTTCCTGGCGCCAATGCCTTGGTAGTAGTAATGTTAGGACTATCCAGTGGGAGTAGGACATAGCACCAAGGATCGATTTCAGCACATCCAGGTTACCAGAACTACATAATTCACCGTAGGCATTTTTATTGGCCCAACGGCCCTAGATTTGTGATCACCTAGTTCATTCCTTTATACCTTAGCAAGGTATATTAGGTCTAATTGATATGGCGTATACATCGAACTCACGTTTGGCTCACATGGTTATATGTCGGTTATAGACTCTTCACCAGTCATTGCCAGTTTCAGTATAGCCCATTCAGTTCTGCTCAGTTTAGCTCAGATCAGTATCTCAGGATCCAAGATATTTCTATGACCATCGGCCGCTGTCATTATGGACCATATCAGTTATACTTCGTTGTATCGTTTTCAGTATTTCAGCTAGCTGGGCTGTATATCAATACAGTTCAGTTACTTGTTCTTTCATGCTTATATTATCTCTTATTTACTCAGTACATTCAAAGTACTGACGCATACCTTCTATGTTGTATCGTATCATGATACAGGCGCACATACGCAGCATCGTCAGTAGTTTCCTCAGACGATACTAGCAGCAGCATTGGTGATTCCTCATCTTTCGAGGATGATATTTATTTTCAGTTAGTTACTTTCAGTAGACATAGAGTTCACAGGCTTGTCCCAGCAGCTCATCATTTAATAGGTGGCTTTATTACTAGACACAAATTCTCGCATTGTATTTCGCATGTATTGACTTTTGTCAAATTAGTGTTTTTAAATGGGTTCTTTTATTTAAAGTTTCCGTTTATGTTTACTCAGTTTATTAGTGTTAGTGATAGACCAAGGGTTGTCTTAGTTACGAGACTCCAAGTACCGTGTCTCGTCCAAGGTAGACTCCTCGGTCGACACACCTCTTGGCGAGATGCTCATTTTGATCACAAAAAAACGAATTAATTCAAACTTATCACTATCTTTATTTTCTTTTTAAATAAAATATATTTCTAGTTCATTTTTTGTTCAAACGGACTTAAAGTTGGTAGTGCCTTCATTTTAATGCACCTTTAAGTCCATCAGTTAACCAACCTAGAAGTCCTATCCGTAATAAATGACTCTAAAAGCCGGTGGACCGATAGGTTTCATTCTATATTAAAGAATATTTCTCTTATGGGAAAAGATTAATATTACTTCATTCAAGAGAGATATTAATAATAAAGAGTCAATGTGTTTGCGCTACAAGAGATAAATAAGCTTATCAAGTTCAATTACACAAAAGTTATAAGAAGAGTAAACTGAATATACATCTCTTAATTATTCAAAAACTAAAATTAAATTCTTTCAAATAAAAGGTACATATACAATGCATTCTATAAATTAATGTTATATCTTTGAGAAAAAAATATTTTTTAATAGTAGTAAGTGGATCGAATAAGTCTATTGGAAATTTGAGCTATAACATATTAAATAGATAATATAAGTCGAAGTAACCTCAATAATTAAATTCAGATCGCATTCATCAATATATACATACATGCATCTCAGAAATAGTAAATTTTGATGGAAAATACTACTATGCAATGTGCAAACTATGCAAGATTAAAAAAATAATCTTGAAAGGAACAAAACCAACTCAATTGGAAAGTAAATTGTTACTTTTAGTCAATTATATATAATTATTAAACACTAGTTCCATGATCTAACATAACTCCAGTTGGAGAGTTAATACAAGTTATCAATAACTAGTGATGAAAAGTACAGTAATTGACCATAATGAGTCTATCCGACGGGGAAGAAGACAAATGTGAACATGTAAACTCATTAATGCTTTCACACCAGTGATTTTACCTAGTTACAAACCTACAATAAATTTATCTGATATGGAGGAAGACCTAAGTAAACATGTAAATTTATTATCTAATTTTCGACATGAATTAATATTGATCACACTTTACATGTCTGCCTTAAAATTTCAAAATTGATCCAACATATAAACTTAGATGAGAGAATACATTCTATCAATTACAAAAACTTACTCAGTGAACTACAATAAATTTATCATCGATTATAGAGGAAGACTTTAAAGTCAACACGTAAATTTATCATCTACCTACCATGAATTAATACAGATCACCACTTTGAATGTCTGTCTTAAAATTTTAAAACTGATCCAACATATAAACTCAGATGGAGAGTTATCACATACTATCTGTTACTAGAAATTTTACCTAGTGAACTTTAATAAATTAATCCGTTATGGAGGAAGATCTAAAGTCAACGCATAAATTTATTATCTCACTTATAATTATAGCGGAGACCATAGAAATAATTTCTATCACCACTTGATCAAAACAATATACATGGTACATTGAGAATATTAAATGACTTAATCAAATAAACCGCTTGATGGAAGCTCTTGTTAACCATAATTTAGAGCATGCATAATATAATATCACATGAACATAAAATAAGAATCTTCAATAATCCCAAATAAGTAGATCACTTTATCATAAGTTATTTATAAATCCTGAATTCTTATTCAAATAATATAACATGTATGTGAAATAAATTAAAGCAATGTATCATCGAATATCAAAATTCAAATCATACCACATATATCCATGCATCTTGAATAGTAAATTTCGATGGGAAAAGATCTACCATGCAATACATATGTTTGATGTCAGATTATACACTCTAATAAATTAAAAATTTAAAATTAAATTTAGATAGAGAGTATATTATTAATTTAATTCAAGTGAATATCATTATTATCATTCCTAGTTCCATTTATCCAACATGTAACTCAGATGGAGAGTTAATATAAGTTATCAATAACTAGAGAAAAAAAATACATTAATTAACCGTAATGAGTCTATCCGATGGGGAAAGAAGACCAACGTCAACATGTAAACTCATTAAATTACTGTTATATGTCAATGGAGACAATAGAGATTGAACCCTACCATCACAGGTTGAAAGAAAATGATTTTTTCTCAATTTTCAGTTTTTTAGAAAATAGAAAAATATCTAAAAACCTATCAAAATGACTCTGAATGGTCAATAAATGATGTTAGTCACTAGAAATCAGTGAGTATTGTTCAGTAGATGGTTTTTATGAGCCTACCACTTCAAAATAATTAGAGTTTGTAAAATTTTATCTCCAAATCTATGACCAAATTCGGGAGACAACCCATCTGCCATTTAAGGGGAAAATAATTTGATCTATATTCTTATCATATATCAATTTATATGAAATCATCATGTGTAAGAATGTTCTATATTTTACATAAATAAAACCGATATAAAAAATAGTGTTCTTATACTTCATCAAATTTTAATCTCATAAACTACCTAAAAATCATCTAGACATAATACGACCTCATAATGATGAAAATGACAATGATACTAAAAAGTCATGAGCATCGATCACTTCAGGTCTTTTCGATAGTCACATCACCCTCAGGTCAATCGGAGAGCATGAAATTCATGACCTCCAAACTATGACCAAATTTGAAATAATCATTTTACGTAAAGTTAAGGATTAAGATAAGCCTGATTTAGATCTTCATTCTCCTAATTATCCATGAGCACAAGGAATCATTGTATCCTTTTCTTTTATAAGACACACAACACCTCCTTACTACAATTATCCTCTCGATTAATACACATGAGAATTCAAGATATTATATTTCTCTTTCGGGTAAAAATCTCAATATCTTTTCTCATTAATAAATAAGTGCTAATAGTATCTAATGGCTTATCTTCTATCAGTAGATAAAAACATCACTATTTTACACTTATTCCGGAAAATTTTTCACAATATATTGAAAATATTTATCACAAATAAATTGACCATTATATCATAGTGATCCATTATTAATCATAATTATCAATCTATATTAATATAAACATATATGAAGATTTAAGAATTTTTTAATGATTTCATATAAATAAGTAAATCACTTTAAAGATAATCATTTATCAATCATAAAATTTAATATAATTAAAAAATTCTTAAAATTTTATATATATATATATATATATATATATATATATATATATATATATATATATATGAGAAAATTAATGTCCATGTAATAAAGTTAATACCCAAATAATTACTTCTTTTAATGTTAGGATACATACAACCACCAACTCTCAACTAACTTCTTTATTGGAAACAAACAGAGAAATCCAAATTTCCCAATTAATACACATCGCGGGTATTGTTATGCCAACAAATGTAATTGAAAGAGAATACAGATCTCACATATACTCAAGCAAACCTTTTGAGAAGTAATATATATATATATATATATATATATATATAGGTATATAAAATTGTCAGCCTTTATCTTCTATAAATTTAGGAATGCAGTGGTGGTTGTCTAGCTGTAATTTTTGGTTTAGTCTGGCCTCGATCAGAAGGAAATGCGAGCATCCCTCCTGGCTCAATGCCTTCACGTGATGTTCATTCCTTCTCACTTCCCTGGGCAATCCTTCAGAGACAGGTACTACCATTTGCTGTCAATGAGTATGTTTTTGAAGTACTGTGAGAAACGACCATACAAATAATATCTTTCCAACCGCCTAAAGTATTCAAACATAAGATAAGGCTATAAAGTACATAAGCCAACTTCAGGTATGCAGTTAATTCTCAAGCGATTCCTTCGATCTTAGGTGCGACCTTTAGGGAGCTTTTGGTGAAAGCTACTCTTATAGTTATGTGTCCTGCTTTTGAGTTTTATTTTATGCAGTATGGAAAAAGGACTCACGAGGGTTGGGGGAGCTTCCTCGCTTCGAGAAGTGATTATATCCCTAGGGTATGTTACGAGCAGTTCTCTTGCTAGTGGAAGTAAGAGTAGAAAGGTTAGGACCAGAGAGTAAATATAATAGGAATAGGGAAAGAAATTTTCTTCCCTAGAAGTTTGGTTCAGGCGATTGATTAAAAAAAGATTTCCTTCCCTTTTTTATGACAGCAATTGAATGAAATAAATTACTTGGTATACCAGCAATCCCTTCTATGCAAATACCCCTTTTTAACTTCTCAACCATTGGTTTAGAAGAGAGAACGTGCTCTCAAGGTTCTACTCTTTTCAAATTCAAAAAGAGGGCGAAGCGCCCATTTGAAGTGGTGAAGGTCTATGCTGCAGTAATTCAGGAAAAATATTCACATGTGCATAGAAAGACTAAAAATATTTAATAAGCCTTAGCCGACCTCCGAAGGACAACAATTGCTTTTCCAATATGAGATATTTAAAGCATTCATCCACCCTTGGGGAAGAGTTTCAATTCTGCTCTCAGAATACCATATTAGCTTTTAGCTTTACGATTCCTATTGGATTACCTTTCTATGACCTAAATGAGTCATTTTCCTTCCTTCCACTCTACATTCTAGCTTTTTTTTATGGACTAGAAGAACAAAGGAAAATATGGTATTTCAGTCATCCCATTCCGTTTCAGTTGGTATTACCAGTACGCATCCCGCTCTTCCTTCTTATTAATGTATGGAATAATTGGATGTGGAAGGTAGAATTGAGCCAATGTGTGAACAACATTCCTAGTATGACTTGCCTAGCTAGTGCTTCCAGCCGACTATACTAAATGAATTTATGTTGTCCATCCCAAATCTTGTGTATGCCATTCACATTAATTTTCTACATCCACGTGGGGGTTCTATTTGATTAAGGTGTTCAAGAGGTATTCATGGAGAATGTCTACCATTTGGATAGAAGAGTTTCCTAATATGGTGTGCATTTTTCTAGAATGTACTCTTCTTGAACCTTGTCCCAATGAAGGGCTTCTATCTTTAGTTTCGTTCATAATTGGGTGTCAATAATCTTCAAAATTTCCGTTCATCTAAAAAACACATCTGCCCTGTCTCAATCGATCGAGCTCTATCAATCAACTATAGGAAGCTAGCTCTTCTTTCTTTTGGTAAAGGTTAATGATCCTCTTGAAACATTGGTGCATAACGGGAGGCTAGCTCAGTATATTACCTTTTCTGTAGTTATTTAATTTAAGAGTTTATGATTTTAACACCAATGGTAGATAAAAACTGAACTGCCTCATGACGTTCTAAACCCAACTCACATACCACTTGAACGGCAAATGAACCCTTGGGACCTCAACCCCGTGATATGGTGAGTCGACATCGAGGTACCAAATGATTCGTCGATAAGAGCTCTGGGAGTTATCGCCTGTTATCCCCTAATGTAGCCTTACCACAACCCTTTATCAAGCTATTTATAAGAGTTCTGGCTTTCCAACTGACAAAATTCTATGAAGAAAATTTATTTTCCCTATTCCTATTATATTTTATATGTGGTCCAACTCTGACGTTTACTGATTCTATTCTTCTGGATGCTCTACATCTCATCAAGATCGCAAACTCGCAACTTCTGATTCCAAATCATTGTTGATTGCTTCAATGAAAATAAAAAGACCCTAAAATTAACCATACCTAGACTCATGGTGGAGCTTCATTTCATCCAAATTATCGACTGGCCATTTCAAGTCTATACATTTAGAGAAAACAATAAAGTGGAAGACGCCACCCTTTAAAAGAGCGGGCGCAGTGAACTGTAATTGTGAAAAGATTGGAAGATTTGGACAAAGAAGGTGATAGCCCTGTAGATTCGTTCACATGGTTCGATCCTTCCCAAGAAACGTGGTGGTTCGAATTCTGATCGCTTTTACGTGTGAAAAGGGGACCGCCCCCAAACTGTACTTGTAAGTTTCCACAAAAGCTTCCCTACGCTTACTCTTAGAAAGAACATCATTTTTCCTTAGTTAGGTAGTTCTCCCGACCGTAAGACCCTTTTTTTTATGAGTAAGTGGGTTAATTAAAGGCCAAGGAAAGCTATTGGCAAGAGGAAACTATTTCTCAGCAGCCCAATTATGAAAGTCTTTGCCTTATTCTTTAAGAAAAAGAAGATGAATACTGAGCTTGATTATCTAACGGAAGTGAAGGAAGAAGTGGAACTTGCATGTGCCTAGATCGCTGGGGGTAATATTTCCATAACGACATGTGGGAGCAGGTGATATCACAACTACACCAAGGTGGTTGCTGGATCCTGCTACCTCATTCAATTTTATCACGGATACTAGGTGGGTACTCAGGTACCAACTTCATAATGGCACCGGTCGATTTACCATCACTGGTGAAAGGACGTAGAACCATCAGAATTTAGGTATTCCGAGCACATAGTCCCTTATGGACAAAAACTATGGTTTGATTAATTTGAAGAGTCATTTCATTTTCACTTATTCACTTATATGTTTCGATTAAATTTTGATGACCTTCTTTTCACTTTCACTAATTCATGGAAGAATGAATCGGTAAAAAACTTATGACTGCACCAACTACAAGAAAAGACCTCATGATAGTCAATATGGGGCCTCAACACCCATCAATGCACGGTGTTCTTCGACCTTAATGTTACTCTAGATGGTGAAGATGTTGTCGACTGCGAATCAATATTGGGTTATTTACATAGAGGGATGGAGAAAATTGCGGAAAATCAAACAATTATACAATATTTGGCTTATGTGTAACACGTTGGGATTATTTAGCTACTATGTTTACAGCATAATAACCATAAATGGACCCTGAACAATTAGGCAATATTCAAGTACCTAAAAGGGATAGCTATATCAGAGTAATTATGTTGGAGTTGAGTCGGATAGCTTCTCATTTGTTATGGCTCGCCCTTTTATGGCGGATATTGCAAAAGTGCACTTTCTTCTATATTTTTCGAGAAGGAGAATTGATATATGACCTCTTCGAAGCTGCCACCGGTATGCGAATGATGCATAATTATTTTCGAATCAATATCATTTGATTGAATAGTTGACCCAGCCCCTTGTTGTTTGAAGAAACCCTCCACTTAAATTGGTATTTTTCACAAATGCAGACATGAGATAAGAAAGCCAAGGTTTCACTAAGATTTCGGAATAGCAGTCCTGAATTCAAGTTATTCTATTTCGACTTTTCCTCAGAGAAAGACGATTTCGCAATTCCCAATCATGGTCCTTGCGGATCGGATCATCCATATAATATACAAAAAAAACTCCAGATATTTGAGATCTTTCTCTTTAAATAAGATCTCAATTCCAGCGACGGTTTCATTAGATATCTTACAACTAGAATCCCTCCTTTTTCCGATCCAAATCCTCCACCAACGCGAACCCCAGTTAGATTCAGCATGCTACACTTTTTAGTTACTGGGAGAACTCGGGTACTCTCTTTCGGATTCAGGAAACATCTCTCAGAGATCTTTTTTCTTTAGGGAAGATATGAGCGAAACAATCAACCTATTGATATTCGAAGACACCAACGGATTCTTTCAATGTATCATTTCGGGTCCAATGGAATTATAGGTATAGAAGAAGCCCTATCAAATAGAGATTTTTTCTTTCGAACATATTTCTGTGGTTAATACGATATATAAGGACCGCTACTACAAAGAGTATTACACCCTTGATCACTGAAATATTGATTGCTTGTTGAACCCTGTGATTTGCATGAAAGTAGGATACTCCAAATTCGGGGGTCAAAGAATTTTAAAAAACGTTCTTGGTGGAAAAAAATGAATGAAGGATCTCACTGAATTGAATTGGGTCCATGAATCTAAGAAATGGTGAGAATCTTGATCTCTCAATATCTCTTTATCCATACTGCTCTTCAAACTCGGAATTCCTGACCCAACTGAAATTCCTTTATTTATTTATTTCATTATCATTTTTTATCATCTGTTCTTTTTCTCTCTAATCTATCTAGTTCCTTCTGTTGTACAATCATCTGACAGTCTCACTGGGGTCATCAAATAGCTCTTCCACTTCCAGTGGTCACATAGTTACAAACCCAAACAAACAATAAAAGCTAAATGGAAAAAGAAAAGAGTTTCGTTCTAAACCCTTTATGACTTGGAAGACAAAGAAGTGTGATAAAGATGAGATCGTATAAAATGAATATTCATCAAATTTACTATTTTTCTATTTGTTCTTTCGTCGATGGGGCCTTAAATTACTATATCTTTAGAGTCAATAATTTTATATGAGGAACTACTGAACTCAATCAATTGCTGCCGTTACTCTTCAGTTTTCTGTTGAGGTCTATCCTGGAGAGGTACTCAAATTGGATCAGTGATCGATTTATAGGTTTCGTCGTAAACCTAATTGGTTATTTTTAATTACGTAAATCAATAGTTCAAACCGCACTCAAAGGTAGGGCATTTCCAATTTTTATAGGAACTTCTGTACCAAAAACAATGGTATCTCCAATTATAGCCCCTCTGGGATGTAAAATATATCTCTTCTCACCATCCCCATAGTGTATGAGACAAATGTATGCATTTCGATTAG
>JACEIK010013283.1:4529-26896 GCA_018107945.1 Datura stramonium
ATTCCAATACTTAGCTGGTAGAACTGATAACATAGGTTCATCCAAACGGTTTATTCGTTCCTACTGAATGACTATACTCAATTACCTGATTAGGTCTCTTGAGTAATTTCACTTTAATCATTATTAATTTATTCAAAATTAACTATCCTGCGACTGCAACTCAATTTATACAATGAACCATAAAGTTCAAGGCTTTGTTGTTCTTCTCTTTTCCTAATTTCTACCTCTCTAGGTTCAAGCAAGTAAAGAATTCGGGCAAGTTCTAACGTTGCGCTCTGTTAAGAAACATTTAAGATTAAGAGAAGACAATACAAGAATTCGTATTAGTTTAGAATCACTTTGTGCAAACCCTAGTTGGTCAATTTACCATGGTTCCCACAACTCTAATTGTGGAGGCTTTAGCCTCTAAGGATTGTAATAGAAGAATTAGAATTCATAGATAAAAACATGATTAAAAACTTGCAATCTAATTAAAATAAAACCCACTTGATTAATTGCACAATTCAACAATGATTAATCTAACAACAACGAATAATCTTCAAGAATGTTGATAAGAAAACTCGAAAATACTTCTTCCCTATCCAAAAAGTTGAAATAAAAGCGTGCTTCCTTAAAAAAATAACCCAGAAAAGTATTTATGCAAATAATTAGAAACCTTTCCTAGATTAACAGGGAAACTAATTAAACTGTCGCCGCCTTCACCTACAACTCGTACCATGATCATACGAGTCATAGATGTTTCTCATACAATGCTTGGCAACCCTTATTATGGTTAAGTGCTGGGAGTTAATACGACTCATTCAATGCTCCCACGAGTCGTACATCTCTGTAGTGGTCTAAACCTGTGATTTCTGGCATCCTCTTAATATTTCAACGAGTGTCTTGGTATGAATCGTACATTTCTCTTACGACTCTTGGTTGCCTCTCATACCATGAAATCTTCCATTCAACATTCTTTTTGAAGTTCACCATGGCTCCTTGGTAAGGTTCGTAGGTAGTCATCACGAATCGTGGTTTCTATCCATACCAGCACACTAGTCAAATGGAGTCCCAAAACTCACAGATATATAAAAATGACACCTGAGAATAGTCAAGTAGATTTTCACTCTCACAAAGAAGTTCCAAATACTACACATCGGATACCATAAGCTTGCCCTCATTTTCTCTACTTTGGCTTTTCAGAAAGTTAAGCTAGGATCACTATTGGACTTTCATCGTCTTGTATTATAGTCTTCTGGATAGGTATGGTAGATATGGAATTAGTGACTAACCCTCAATGGCACTACACACTTTGTCTTCACTTTTCACTTTGTTTGTTTTTCCTCCCTTTTTCACCATTTAGCTATCATTTGTGGGTGTGGTGACTTTTCTCTTTTCTTTTTCAACTTTATTTCTTGCATTTTTCTTTTCCTTTTTTTTTCTCTTCTTTTTTACTTTTTCTTACCACGCCCAACCTTCCATTAATCAGCCTTTTTTTTATTTTTCTCCCCCTATCTATGCACCCCCTACAATAGCCACCCTCAACTTAGGTATTTTGCCTGAGTTGAGGTTCACAATGTCAAAGGAGTGACTAGGGCCAAAATAGGTTCATTATAAATAAAATAGGAAAGGTGAATAGGCTAATTAACAAAAAGGGTCAACTTTAGGCTCAAACATGGGATCACGGAATTTATTTTATTTGGCAGGGTAATTTAAGCTAAAAATTGGCTAATACAAAAACGTTCTATGATCCCTTCCTAACCAACTTTTCTACAACCTATACAAAGACCAACCAGACAAGTTCTACATCCTCCACGCAGTATTGAACTAAGTAAGAATCCTCACTGACTCATGGTGCAGGTTTGCATTTATTCTACCTATCTGGTTCATGCACAACTAAGTTGCAATTACACATGCTAATTTATCAAATGCCATAAAAATATCCACAGTAGTCATTCTTCGATGTCAACATACACAACCTAGACACAAAAAATTTTAAAAAGGTTTTGTAATCAAAACATCAAAACATGTGCATTTATTGGTTGTAAAGTACTCCTAATCTACTTGTAGTTAAACGAAAATAAAAATAAAATCCTAATCATGTTGGTTCTACTAGATAGCTTATCCGAGGGAAAAAACACAACAACAAAAACCCTCGGACGACATAAAAACAAGTACAAGCACACACCCCCTTAAAAAACATGCTTTGGCCCCAAAGCAGTAAAAATGTAAGAACTCGGAGAGGTACATACCTGTGGTGCTCTAAGCTCTCTTGTTAGCTACTCTAACTTCACCGACCATTCATGGGTTGCCTCCCATGTAGCGCCTGATTTAACTTCACGGCACAACGTAACTTGACTATTTAGGCTTCGTCAAGATTCACTGATTCGATTCCTCTTGCCTCCTTGGTGTTTTCCATATATAGCTTCATTATTTGTCCATTTAACTTGAATCTCTTACCATCCTTCTTCTCAAGTTAAATGGAACCATATGGGGACACTTCTATCACTCGATACGGTCCCATCCATCTAGACTTTAATTTACCTCGATGCAAGTGGAGCCTCAAATTAAACAGGAGTACCAAATCACAAGAATTGAACTCTCTTTTTGCAGTCTTCCTATCATTATAGAATTTCATTCTCTCCTTACAGATGGCTACTCTCTCATAAGCTTGGAGCCAGAACTCATCCAACTTATTCAGTTGATCTAGCCTTAACTTGACTACTTTATTCCAGTCAACTTCTTCAGTGCCTATAATGCCTTATGCTCTAGCTCCACTAGCAAGTGGTATGACTTTTCGTATACCAAATGATATGGTGAAGAGCCAATAGGGGTTTTATAAGCTATACGATAAGCCAAGAGTGCATGATCCCGCTTCCTAGACCGTCTTTCCGGTTGATGTTTACTATTTTCCCCAAAATCATCTGAATCTCCCTGTTGGAGACTTCCACTTGTCCTCCTAACTGAGGATGGTAAGGTGTTTCGACCTTATTCTTTACATTGTATTTCTCAAGAAGAGTTTTGAAAAGGCGATTACAAAAATGTGATCCACCATCACTAATGATGGCTCTGTAGTACTGAATCTGGAAAATATGTGCCTTTATGGGAATGTTGTGACACTTTTCCCTTCATTTTTGGGAGTTCAATCAATTCCGCCTATTTGAGACATAATCCACCACCACCATGATATACTTCATCACATATGAGCTCACCAATGGGCCTATGAAGTCAATACCCCATACATCGAATAGGTCTACTTCATGAGTTAGGTTTAATGGTAGCTCATGGTTACGAGTGATACCGCCTTGTTGATGGAATTTCTGACAAGACTCATTTTATTGACCTATCTGCCATGAGCAGCCTCATTGACGTCGGTTTTGTGTTTTCGAGTCCCAATTTCTTGAAAATAAGCAGGGGCATCAAATTTATACTAGCACACAGATCACATAAAGCTTTCTACAACACACATCTCCCAATTATGCTTGGTATTGTAAATACTCCAGGGTCCTCCTTTTTGGTGCAAGATTACTTATCATTACCGAACTACAATGGTGAGTTTTCTCTTCACTCCCTACATCCACCACTTTTTTCTTCTTTAATATATCTTTCATAAACTTTTCATAACCGGGCATCTGGAGCAAAGCATCCACTAATGGAATATTTATGGACAACTTACTGAACATGTCAAGAAACTTTTTTAAGCTGGTCATCCTTCTTTTTCTTGGTCAGTCGTTATGGATAAGGAGGGGGAATTTTTGAATCAACCTTGTCATTAGTTGGGGCCTGCAGGCCCATCTCCTTATCATCATCGGGGAATAGGATGTTATCATCCTTTCCCTCTTTTTCCTCATCAAGCTCTTCTTCATTTTCTGGAACCATTGGTGTTTTGTCACCTTCATCTTCCTCACTTGGTTTCTAGTTATTAATCTTACTCGGCTTCACGGGGGCATCTCAAATCACTTTGCCACTCCTAGTGATAATGGCCATGCATTGACCATCCTTCTTGGGATTTTGCACTGTGTCACTGGGTAGTGTTCCCTTCTTCTGGGGATTCATTTGAGCGGATAAGTGATTCATTTGGGCCTCCAAATGCTTGATGGAGGTGGAATGTGAACTCACTGTTTGGGTGAGTTTAGACACCTCCCCTCTTAACGCTATCACCGCGCTCTCGATTGACTCGACCTTTTTCAAAACTCTTGAGAGCATCTTTTCAATTTTGGAGTTTCCCGTGTCACTTAAACTCGGTTGATTGTGGGAGTTTCTAGCCTTTGGAGGGGGAATGTATGGGTTTGAGCTCCGATGATAGCAATCAGTGTCTTGGTTTTGCTCTCTCTTTCCCCATCGATCATTCCTTTTCGACCATCCCTATGGCTCACGATTTCTCCACCCTTGGTTTTCCTCCCTTGGCCTCCATGGGCCTTGATTTGCTCCTTGGAACCCGGTCTGGGACCTCCCATCTGATTACCCATATATTGGCATTCCTCTTCATATCTTTGTGGTGATGTATCACTTTCATATTGCAAGGGACCTTGTATTCCTACGGCATTTACCACCTTTGGCCCTACACACATTACATGCTTTGTCATCAATTCAAGTTGTGTCATCATTTTAGCAAGAGTCTCGTCTCACTCTTCATCCCTTTTCCTTAACTCAGCTTCCAATGCACTTGAACTAACTTCATGAGTGGACATATTTGTTTCTCTTGTGTGCCAAGCCCTATTGGTCTTTGTCATTCTTTCTAGGAGGGCTTTGGCCAACCCATACTTTTGGTCCATGATAGAACCACCAGCTAAGTTGTTGGCAACCAATTTGTTAATTGAATCAAGGGCCCTATAGAAACTTTGTATAAGTACTCCATCTGGAAATCCATGGTTTGGAAAAAGAGTAACTTTCTTCTTAAACCTCAACCATGCCTCGTGTAAAGGCTCTCTAGGTTCTTGTCTAAAATTTGTAATATCATCCCTCAACTGAAGCATCTTTGATGGAGGGAAAAAATGATCCAAAAAGGCTTCCGTGAATTCTTTACATGAAGTAATACATCCCGGAGGGAGTTCCTCTAGCCAAATCGTTGCCTCCCCTACCAATGAAAAGGGAAAAAGTCTCAACCTGATGGACTCTTGACAAATATTGGTGATATTGAATGGTTTGCAAATTTCCAAGAAGTTTCACAGATGTCGATTCACATCTTCATTTGGTTTTCCGCCAAAGTGCCCCTTCATGTGTAATAGTGTAGCATAGTGCTTGTGACATGAAAAACTGCATTCCCTGCCATAGGTGGTAGTCAAATAGCTCCTTCCACTTTTGGCATGACCGGGTTGTCTTCCTCAAGTTCCATATTACTTTCGACGGAGCTATCCCCTACTTGGGAGTGATGGCTCACGTGGTTACGAAATCCTAACAACACAGTAAACACACTTTAAGTAGATACAATTCAAACTACACTCCTCTTTTACGAAAGAGCGTAAACGGTTGCTGGTCAAAACAAGTAACCCCGAGAAGTGCCGAGGTCGAATCACACAGAGAATTGAGTCGATAATTTAAGAGTTATGAACTAATTCAAACTAGAGCACAAAATTGTTCAACATTTGAAAAGTAAAATTGGGGGAAATAAAAAGGGAAAATTAACTAACTAATTCCATACTAAAACTAATTGGGGGGAAATCAAATTGAAGTAATCACAAGTCAGAGGCTAGGGACATTCGATGGGTGAGATCACAATTAAATTAGGAATTTCTTCAATGCCTTAGACTCAGGTGTACATAATCTTGGAAAGTAGGTAGTCTCAGCGTCTCAGCCTATTGACTACCCATTGCTAGAGTTTTCTCAAAATCTAGCTATAATTTAGCTCAACCGGAATTGATTTGGAGTAGATACAACACTATTCCTAGCTATTAGCTGCCAATTAGGAATGAGGAGGCAATTTATTTTATTTCTAGCTTAATTTTACAATCTCTTATCCATGCCACTACTAGATTCTCTTTCAATACTTAATTATTCTCTCTCAAGCAATAATCAAGTAAGAATAAATAGACCCATATCATCATCAATGAATCTCCATCAATAGATTGAAGAGAATCTAATAGATTTACACTTAATTGAATAATATGAAGATGCATCTAGCAATACCCATCTATAATTCAATAAGAATCCAAGAGAAATTTATCAAAATCCCAATCAATTAACAAACCCACCATGAATATACTTCTAACTAGCAAATTAGTAAAGCATATTTAAAGATAGAGAGAAGATACCAAGAGGATTCCCCTCACATTCATTGCATTAGCTTCACAAATATGCTTCACAAGCTCTTACAACAATGGTGGAATTCCCCAAAAATGGGTTAAAGAAAAAGAAGAAGAAAAGTACTACCTAACTCTACAAAACTATGGAGAAAAGAATCTCCTCAAAATTCTATGAAGAAGATGAAAATTAGATGAATAAATTGTTGGTTGAATGGTTGGTTCCTTTTAGTTGGTGTACAATGGAGGTTATATATCTGTACTTTCTTGTGTAGAACTTTCCCTAAATGTCCTTGGAGCTTCTAGATGCTTTTGAGACCTTTTTGGACCCCTTTTACCCTTCGTTAGACGGCCTTTCCAGCGAGGAACCGGCGTTTCGCCGGTAGCAATCTGTGGAGCACAAAACTTTATCCGGTTGAAAATAGTGGCCTGGCAGGGGGAACCGGCAGTTTAGTGGCTTTTAGCCAGTGCAATTCCGTAAAGGACCGGTTGTTTAGCTGGTCTGGGTAGTAGCTTCGGTGTTTCACCCTTCCAATCCACGTTTAGCAGATTCAAAGCACGTCTTTGCACCTCTTTTTGAGATCAAATCTTCCCTTATCTTTAGCTCCTCTCCCTCATATGCTAACTCATAAAATTTCATGTGTTTTTCTCGATTTCATGCTTTCTTTACTCACATGAGGTACCTACAAAGAATTCTAGAGAAAGGGCATAAAATCTACATAAATGACTCGAAAACTAGGTAAAAACTCATGATTAGGAGCCTAATGAGTTGGTAAATTTCCAACTCACCAAACCCCCAAACTTGAACCATTGCTTGTCCTCAAGTAATGCAATTCTTTACAGTTGAGCAAATGAACAACATGCTATACATGAATTTTTGCAGCAAGGGCCAATCAATACATTCTTGCACAAGGAAACATTGCTAAGGCTTAGGGAAGTATGGTAGTTGTACACAAAATCATTAATCCGCAAGACAACCCAAACATTATACAAAAATTCAAGAAAAAGAAAAGACTCACACCATGTTGCACAAGCTTCAATAGGTAACCACAATCATTAAACATATCTTGCATGCATTCTTTTCATTCAAACAAGGGGCATAGTTCCTCAAAATAATTTTAAAGAGCATCTCAAGTCATTGACAATTCATATTCAAAACTTGCCTTAAAGTTCGCTACTCACTTGCCTTAATCATACCCTCTTTGGAAACAATGCTAAGCATGTACTCTAAGAAAATGATGCCCCTCACAAGAAAAGAGAATCCCACACACATATTTTAGCATTTCACACAACGGGATTATAAGATAAGACAAATGCGCTCACTCTTACAAAGAAATTCAAGTGCATACAATTGACCCATAGGCTTGTCCTTCATGTATATCGCCACTAATGTAGTGTTGCCATACTCAAAATCAATTAGGACTTGCAGGTCATGACGAAGGCTCTAGTGACTAAATCCTCCCTAATGCCTTTACAAAAGCTTGTACACCCCATCATCTTATTGAAATCACTCCACCTTATTTATCCTTGTTCATCATCTTTATCTTTTGTATAACACAAACACCCTTATAACACCCATTAATTTCACATTTAGCCTTATCAATGCAAGAGATAGCACTTTTTTACTATCCTTTCTCTTTTGATGTTTTGAGGTCTTTCAACCCATCGATTCATTCTACTCATCAACATTTTGGTGCTAACTTACTTTCAGGCTTCTCATTTTTCCTCCTACTCTTGCAAAGCCCCAAACTTAGGCTTTTTCCTCATCTCACATTCATTTCCTTATCACTCCCCATCTCATGGGCTTCAAGCCCCAATTTTTATTATTTTATCACTAGCAATTAGGGAGAATGGGTTCCAAAGTGAAGGATTAAAAATGGTCATTAGATTTGTAATGTGGTTTCAAAAGAAAGGTTCCAAGGCTCAAACTTTGGCTATCAAAGATTAATGTTCAAGGAGGTCATTTGGGTGAAGTGACTAACAAAAGAGGGCCTAAGATCATGTTCTAAGTGAAGCAACATCTATCATTTTGCCTTGAATCTCACTTAGGGTAAGTTCTAGACAATCATGCATACACAAGAATTATGCCAAAAACCTCACCTCACAAGGCTTTACAATCCAAGGAGTTCACACATTTTTTTGTCACATTAAGAGGATGACTTTTAACGGGCTAGTTACGAATCAACAAGCCAAGCGAAGAATATAAAATTGATGATAAGAATGTGCTCATTTCACATTTAAATGCCCTTTTTTATCTATTCAAAAGCTCATTCACAATGCCAAGCAAGAATTGTTGGTGGTACCTCATCAAACAAGTGCACACAAAAGGCTCACAAGACTTTAGACTAGACATTTTTTCTTAAGAAAGTCGCCTCTCAATCTATCATTGGGAAGTGCCAACCCGGTTCGACAAGAAAAGAAAAGATGAAGATATCGCTCCTTGGGAAAAAATCATAGTATAAAGAAAACCCTTGGAGTTTATTCAAAGAACTATCTAAAAAGGAGATAAAAATTCGCAAGTAATGATGATTTACCCTTAAGAATGACGTCACCCAATCTATCATAGGGCCATATCGTGCATCTTTTAACAAGTGGGTTACTCATATTTCACCCCCTAACACAAATAAAGCATTGTCCTCGATGTGCATGGTAAAACAAAGTAAGGAAGGAATAGGTGAAAGAACTCCCAGGGCCTTCTGCTCATAACTGGCGTTCCATTGGCGTTTCGCGCCTTTGGAACCGGCGTTTCGCTGGTCTAATGCCGATGTGCCACTGCTTAACCAATTTTTCTTTTAGGCATTATGTTTGACATATGTGTTTCACGCATTTGAACTTGTGCTTCACCGGTTTAGCGTCGGTTGCTCACTTTGACTTTGGCTTCTCTCACCTTCATCACATTCCATACCTATTGCACCCTTGCACAAACAACGACGACACAAACATTAAGTAAAAAAAATAAAATAAAAATAAAAACACAATGTAAAAGTGCTTGGGTTGCCTCCCAAGAAGCGCCTTAGTTAACATCGTGACTCGACGACTTCAACTCACCACCTGTGTCTCCATTTTGAGCATTTGAATCGCACCCCTAATTTCTTGTCCATTCTTCACTCTGCTTTAGGGGTGGTGGTGTAAGCATCAAAGGACCAAGCAACAGATATTGCATCTTGTGTTTCTTGTCCCTAGAAGGAGGGATGTTCTTTGGCCTTGTTGGCATGGCATACTCTAAGATGAAGACACCTTGATCTCCCTCCTCAATTCCCTTCATTGACTTGGTCTCCTCATTTTCCATTTTGTCAACCAAGGTCAATGTTGAAAAATGATAAGAGGGTGATTTAAGTAACTTCCCTTTCAAGCATGCTTCTTGCTTGACATTCTCCTCCCCAAGTGCACTAGAGTCCTTGAGCATGAATTGTTGGATGTCATTTGGAGACTCTAGTGTAACTTCTTCAACCTTAGCATCTTGCATTTTTGCAATGTTGGTTGGTTAGTGCACCTCTATAACTTCTTCAAAGCTCACCTTGGCTCTTTTTTCATCATCATGTTGAACTTCCTACCTTGAGTCAAGTGGAGCTATGACCCATTGTTCACTTCTTCTTTTTATTCTCCTCAATGTCTCCTCCACTTCTTCTTTTAGAGTTTCAAACCTTTCTTCTTGAGGAGTTGATGATTCCATGGGCATGGAGGTGTTGTCATTCTTGTCCGCATTAGACTCCCGCTCCAAAAAGGCTTGGAGCATGGCTTCTATGCGCCCACATGTACTTCTCCTTCCCTCTCTTTCCATGGTTTCATTCCCTTCAAACTTAGGAGCACAACTTCTATCATAACCATTGTTGCGGAAAGTGAACCCATTTGGGCATCCATCCCAATTTCTTCCATGACTACCACATAAAGTGCATCTATACCCATCATAGGAACGAGAAGGTGCACTCATCTCCCTTCTAGGGGCATATTTGCAATCTTGCCAATAGTGTGGTCCTCCATAGCAGGGACATGTGTCATCATAATAAGGGTTGCCACCAACGAACCTTCTTTCATTCCATGATTCCATCATTCAACTACAACAAACAAAAACAAAGACAAAAATAAAAGGAAAACAAAATGTAAAACAAAAATGCAAAACTAGTTTAAATCAATAAATAACTAATGGTTTATCACAACTCAATTCCCCGGCAACAGTGCCATTTTTGATAACGTTCAAACCATACCCTCTTTTTCAAAGAATATGCACGGTTTAAGTATCAAAACAAGTAACCTGGATGAGTGCCGGGGTCGAATCCCACGAGGACTGGGGGATTATAGTGACTAGTGTCGATTATAAATTTTACTTTAGATTGCACCACTCAAAACAAACACACATGAGAACCAATTGGGGGAAGTATCAATATGTAAGAAATTATCAAGTCTAAAGTGGTTTAGTTCAAATAGCAAGGTTTACCAAAGTTGTCAACAAATCATGTGAAAATGTTAGATGTGGGGTGTAGATGATGGACTAATAAGATAACGTCTTACTAGATCATTTCACAAGTTCAACCAATGTGAATAACCTTAGGAAATCAGAGGTATTCCATGCTTTTCAGCCAATTTTATACCTCTAGACTCAATCAACTCAACCCAAAGTGATTTGGATTAATTGCTGCACTATTTCTAGCTATTAGCCATTAATTTAGGAGTGAGAACATGAATTTGACTATTTCTAGCCCAAATTCACAATCTTCCAACCATACTCACTATTAGATTCTCTCCCAATACCTAATTCTTCTTTTTCAAGCAACAATCAAGTAAGGAAACATAGAACCATATGAAAATCAATGGATCTTCAATTAATGATTGGAGTGAATCTAATAGATTAACAATTAGCTGAACATTGTTATGATAATTCTAGAAATTCCTACTCTAATCAACAACCATCATATTCACCCACCTCTAGCTAATGATTTTGCTACTCATATTAAGAATTTCATAAGCATATTTAATAATAGACTCATCAAATTTAGTAACAAAAATAGAAAAATCATTTCACAATAATGGTCTATAACAATGGTAGTCACTTACTATGGAGAAGAAGAAGAAGAAGTAAAGGAATAAATCTCAAATCACCAATTACAATCCTCTCCTCTTCTCTACAAAAGGAATGTTCTAAAAAGCGGAAAATTACAATGAAAGCTGACCACTCCTCTGTGCTTTTGTTAGACTATATGTAGAAAGTAGGGTCTCTCTTTCCTCTTTTTTTGTGTTGACTCTTTCACCCCTGAGCACCGTCTCATCATCGGTGGGACATCGGCAATTCACCAGTTCATACCTGTGAAACACCGAATGCATTTTTTTTGTGTCATTACCAAATTCTAGTTAGCTTCGGTGCCACATCTGGCTTTTTGCCCATCTCATTTCGCGAACCGCCGAGGTTTTGTCCCTCGTTCCAGAACTTGTCTACTAATTCGGTGATTGATCTGGTGGCTCACCGTTGACAATTCATGCTTCGTCGATCACAGTTTTTCCCTTGAAGCGGTGTTGATCGGCCTCTGTCTGATGTTTCGCTGATTTTCATTGGTGATACACCGCTTTGCTCTCATTTCCTTCTTTTTGCTTCAATTTTTGATCTTCTTTACACATGTGGGAATCTGCATACAACAAAGACAAAAAGAGCATAAAATTCATATAATTTACACAAGAACTAAGCAAAAACACAAGTTTTAGAGCCTAATGAGTTGGTAAATTACCAACTCATCAGAGCACCCACCAAATGAGCCGAGATTTTTATTCTTTCTTTTTCATCAAATACCTCAAGGAAGCATGGTCGTGTTTACAGTCACCTTTGATCCCAAGAAGTATGCCCTAAATTTGTCAAAGGCATAAACAATGGCAAGCAACTCTTGTTCAGTGACTATGTAGTTCATACTCTTGTTATGCCGCTACTCTAATACAGCTCCAATATCCAATCCACTAGTGTCACGCATTAGCTCCAAAGGTACGGACTAATTCAGAGTGGTGATGATAGGGGTGGTGCTCAACTGCCAGTTTAACTCCTCAAATGCTTGCAACCATTTTTCATCAAATACCAACTTGACATTTTTCTAAAGGAGTTTGGACATTGGATGGGAAATCTTTCAAAAATCCTTGATGAACCTCTTATAAAATACAACATGGCCCAGAAAACTCCACACACCCTTTACTAATATTAGAGGAGAAAGTTTAGCAATGATAATAACTTTGTCTTGATCTATCTCGATCCCCTTTTTTGTGATCTCGTGACCAAGCACTATCCCTTCCTTGACTATAAAGTGACACTTTTTCTAATTGAGAACGAGGTTGGTTTCTTCAAACCACTTCAATTCTTGACTGATATGGTCGAGGCATTCATCAAAAGTATCACCAACCATCGAGAAATCATCTATGAAGACTTCAAGAAAGTCCTCCATCATTTATGAGAATATGGACAACATGCACCATTGCAAAGTGACCAGAACATTACATAACCCGAACAACATCTTGTCAAATGTGAAGGTCTCATAAGGACATGTGAAAGTGGATTTGTCTTGGTCCTCTAAAGTTATATTTATTTGATTGTAGCCAGAATAACCGTCAAGAAAATAATAATAAGCTCTTCCTGCTAACCTGTCCAACATTTGGTCAATAAAAAGCATGGAAAAATGGTTCTTTCAAGTGGCAGCATTGAGTTTTCTATAATCCATGCATAATCTCCACTCAGTTACAGTCTAGGTTGGAAGTAGCTCATTCTGTCCATTTTCCAGCACAATCATTCCTCCTTTGTTTGGTACATATTAGATCGGACTCATCCATTGGCTGTCAGAAATGGGATAGACCACTCTGGCATATAACCACTTGATGATCTCCTTCTTAACCACCTCTTATATAGCCAAATTTAGTCTTCTCTAATGCTCTATACTATGAGAATTACCTTTCTTTAGTATGATTTTTTGCCTACATACACCCAACGAGATGCCTCAAATATTCGCTATGGTCCATCCAATAGATTTTCTATATTATTGGAGCTTTATGATTACTTTCTGCACCTATTCTTTAGTAAAAATTAACAAATAATGACTGGAAAAGTTTCCATCGGCCCTAAGAATTTATAGAACAAAAGGGCAGGTAATGGCGTTAATGCTAACTTTACGGGCTCTTCAATGGAAGGTTTAGCTAGAGGAGTGNGCAGCACCGGCAGTTCCACGCGGCCATCGCCGCCAATATGGAACACGAGAATTTATAGAACAAAAGGGCAGGTAATGGCGTTAATGCTAACTTTACGGGCTCTTCAATGGAAGGTTTAGCTAGAGGAGTGGATAGATTTTCAAGGTCAAGTGATAATTTATTGTCTTCTAGAAATAATACCCAATCCCTTCAAGTGATTCCATTGCTTCTCCATGTGCTTCCATATTATCAATTGGATCATTAGTTCCCAGGATATTAGTAAGGACTCCTTCCAGGTCACCTTCCTCCACGCTTGGGTCTAGCACTTCCTCTATATCATAAAAATCATCAAGCACCGATATACATGCAAACTTTCAAGGAAATTTCATCCCTATATATACTTCGAATATAACTTCCTTATCATTCACTTGAAATTTGATCTCATTACATTAAGAATCTATCATGGCCCTGCCAGTGGCAAGGAATGATCACGCCAATATGATAGGAATGTCTACATCAACGGCACAATCAAATATCACAAAGTATGCTAGAAGCATGAATCTTCCCACTTGCACCAATACATCATTAATTATCCCTATAAGCTATTTGATTGACTGGTCAGCCATTTACAGCCTTATGCATTTTGGTCTAGAAAATCCTAGTCCTATTTTTTTAAGATAGGGAGAGGCATCAGATTGATGTTTGTCCCATTATCACACAAAGCCTTGGCAAATGTTTTGCATCCATTGTGCATGGGATAGTGAAAGATCTTTGATCACCTTTCTTATCTACTATTGTACTTGAAATAATTGCACTAACTTTATGCGTGAGGTGACCACTTTATCTTTTCATGGTCTATTCCTTGTCAAAATCTCCTTTAGATATTTTGCAAACCCTGGCATTTCTTTAAAATCTTCGATAAATGGAATACTCCACGATGCCTGTCTGAACATGTCAGGGTACTTAGCCATTCTCTCATCATCATGCTTCTTCATCAACCATTGAGAGAAATGGAGAGGAGGAATAGGGAACCTTGGTAGAGGTATAGATGCCTCCACCTCATGCTACTTATCTACTCCTTTAGTAGAGGCATCATTCACCACCTTCTCATATGCTAATCCAAGATCAGGGCTTAGTTCCTCCTCATCATTGATCTCTTCTTCCATAGGCACGCAGGCTGTGGATGCAATATTTTCCCACTCCTTGTTGTGATTTCCAAACTAGAAGTGGAATAATTTTCTTCATTACTTTGAGAAACATCATCAAAATTAATGATTGACTATTCATCGTGGTAAAAAATATGACTCGTATGATGATCGTGCCTCTAAAATGGTTCTGTTTGGGCATGCAACACATTGGTCATATTTTTTAGAGTGGCTTCCTCTTTCATTTAGTTTTAAAATATGTAACACCCCAAAAGTTCCTAAGATCAGACCCGAGGGTTGAACCAGAGAAAAGCAGAAAAATTTCACCAGAGTCACAGGAAGACTCAAGGGACGGATCATTGTAGGGAACAACGACCCATTGTGTCCCTCGTGGTAAGTTCCCGGTCAGGATTCTCAGCAAACAAGAAGCCTAGAAATGACTTGTTGGAAGATCCAATGGGTCATCTTAGGTGGTCATTCAATGGGGTTCAAAAAAGGCCCAGATATGAGTCAGTGACAATGATGGGTTCAACAACCCATGGTTCCGAGTAACGACCCATGGTAACTGTCCATTGGAGGGACTTCAGAATAAATGATAGGGTGGCCAAGGTGATGACGAGAGGATATGATGATTCATTGTTTCGTATGATGACCCATCTTTATTGGTCGTTGGTCAAAAATTCAGTAGGGTATTGGAAGCGCTTCAGATACAATGGATGATTCAATTACCCGTCGTATCCTACGACATTGAAGTCGTTGTTGTAGCCGACAGACAGTTTCTTTATGCGAATTCTCGAGGGAAGTTTCATAAATTCCCAAGCTCCTAACTTCCTAATGACGTCATTTTAATCCCTAAAAGGAGTTATTAAAGAGGGTTTAACCTATCCTAAGTCATTAGACTCCCATGCATGCATTGTATTGAGATTCCCTCTCAAGATCAAGCTAGAATTCTCCCAATGTCTTTGCAAATTATCTTGGGCTCAAGGCTAGTTTGCAAATTAGTTTACATAGGTATGTAGGGCTATGAATGAGGGGTTTCTTCCACCCTCATTTCCTTTTCAAGTTGTATTCATGATTCTCACTTCTCATGCCCTAATTTTCGGAATTGTAGGGTTAAGCTTCTTGTGGATAAATTCTTTCATGTTCTTCCATGAAATCAGTTTCTTCATGATCCAATTTATGTTCTTATGATTATGATTTCATGTCCCTTATCAAATCCCTCATGAATCTATGAATTCCAAGTTTCAAGTATGATTTTAAGAACTTCTAGGGTTTAACCCAATTTAATGCTATCTTCCTTGATATCTCTATGGGTTCAATTCTCTCATGTTTTAATTGGAGATTCATGGCTATTAGGGAAGATTTGACTCTCAATTTGATTACTAATTCATGATTTAAAGTTTATGAAGATTTTTCCCTATTATGCATGTTTTATGAAAATTCAAGCTTATGATCCATGATTTCAAGTATGATAAGTTATCTAGTATGCATGAATATTTATGGACTCTAAACTTATGAAATACCATGATTTTGACCTACGAAGTCTATTTTAAGTATGCACGATTTTATGTTATACCCCGGGAGCTCAAAGATCAGACCCGGGAGTTGAAGCTGAGAAATTGTGAAATTATGTTGCAGGCACAGGACGAGTCGTTGGACGACTCGTGAGGAGAACCCATGAGTCATCAAGTGGCTTGTGGGGAGGCCTGAGGGAAAGGAAGGACTGAGGTTCCCACAAGTGAGGTAATGACTCGTGGTCAGCCTCTATGAGTCGTCATGTCAATCGTGGGGTGGGGTGGGAAATTAAGTGGAGGAGCTAATCAGTGTACTTAATGGAAGGGACCCCACGAGTCGTGGTCTGTCCTAATGACTCGTGAGGTGAGTCGTGAGCTAGCAGGATGATTTTCATTGATGTTAAGGCAGTTTACATGATGGTAGGTGACCACGAGTCGTGATCACGCGGGACGAGTCATTAAGTCATCCTGCTTTTGTTGTTGTCGGAACTATGTGGTATGGTTCAGCAACTACCCCAATTGAATTATTTAGGCCCACTCGTTATCAATGGGATTAGGGGTTATGAGCCTAGTCGGTAGATAATCTAGTGTACTTGAAGAGCAACCTAACGGATCGTTGGTCCTGGTAACGAGTCGTCAGGTCACCTGTTTGGGTCACCTAGCAGTTATTTTCTGCGAAATAGTAAGGGCTTTCTCGTAATTTTCTAAGTTCCTAATACGTATACTACATCATTTAAGGCTCGTTTTAGTGGGTTTTAAGCAGGGTAAAACCTATCCTAAGCCTTTATTCTCATGCATGCAAGTTTGAAGGATTGAAGAGGAGATTCAAGGCAAAAATCTAAAAGTTTCCATTGGAATCTCAGCTTGGGCTATTAGAGTGTTAGAATTCACCATTCCTAGGTATCTAAGTCTATGAGTGGTATTTTCTACCACACCCATGCCCAATTCCTATCAAAATGTGATAAATTATTTATGATCAAGTATGGGGTGTTACCCAATTGCATGATTCTTCAATCTCTACACATGGGTATGATTAGATTATATTTATATTGATTATTTATGAAGGTTGGGTGGATTCTAATTTTTTTCCTTATAAGCATTGTTTTCCAAAATTTTAATATAAAACGCCCATGGGTGAAGAGTTCATAAAAGAGGTGATTTATGATAAATGTGTGATACCGATGAAGTTGATGATGAAAAGTATGTTTCTAAAGCTACCCATGATTATGATGTTGTTTTCAAAATAAAAAAAAGTGTAGATCCTAGTATGATAAAGCATTGGGCAACGCCCACATGATGATTTAAAGTGATGATTCCTTCGACATAAGCTTACCACATTGTTTAAAGTGAAATTTCCTAATTTATATTATGAATCCTAGCTTGTGGTATGTTGAGTAAATACTTCTATATATAGCTTACCACATGATTTGAAGTAGATGCTCCCACCTATGATTGAACTTGTGGAATATTTCGAAATAAAGCTTATCATATGCATGAATTTATAATTGAGATGTATAGCGTTATTAAGCTTGGTCAAAAGACAATGTTGGGCTTCATTTCCATATGATGTCGAATCTATGCATGATTTCATTAATGAGCTTTTTCAATAGACAATGTTGAGCTTTGTTTCATATGATGTTGAGTCATGCATGATGTCACGACCTGAACGTACACGCGGATCGTAGACACGGGACAAGGGAGCGCAAGAGACCCCAAGTCGACCCATGGAACATGCATACAACTAATATTATTCCAAGGCTGGATCACCTAAGCACTTCTTCAAAAGTGACACATGAAAGACGGGATGAACCGAAGATAGCTCCAAGGGCAAGTCCAACTCATATGCCACCTTACCAACTCATCTCACAAACTGGTAGAGGCCAACATAGCACGGACTGAGTTTACCTTTCTTTCCGAACTGCATGACTCCCTTCATGGGAGATACCTCTAGAAATACCCAGTCGTCCACATCAAACTCGAAATCTCTTCTCCTCACATCAGCATACGATTTTTTACGACTCTGAGCGGTTTTCAATCGGTCCCTTATCAACTGAACCTTCACCATCGCCTCATGAACCGAATCTGGTCCTATCATAGCTACCTCACCAACCTCGAACCATCTGATGGGAGATCTACACCTCCGCCCGTAAAGAGCCCCAAACAGTGCCATCTGGATACTGGAGTGATAACTGTTATTATAAGAAAATTCAATCAAGGGAAAATGATCATCCCAACTAACTTTAAAATCCATAACACATGACCTCAACATATCCTCAAGGCTCTGAATGGTTTGTTCTGCCTGTCCGTCCATTTGTGGATGGAAGACTGTACTGAGCTTAACCTGCGTCCCAAGACTTTTTTGAAAAGAACTCTAGAATTGAGAGGTAAACTGAGTATCTTGGTTTGAGATAATAGATAAGGGCACTCCATGAAGTCAAACCAACTACCGAATATACAACTTAGCATAATCATTCGCTTAATCCGTGGTCTTGACCGGTAGGAAGTGTGCCGCCTTAGTTAGCCTGTCCACCACCACCCAAATGGAGTCATAGTGTTGGCGAGTATGAGGTAGGCTTGTAACAAAATCCATATTAATCTCTTCCCACTTCCAAGTGGGGATGCTGATATCCTAAAGTACACCTCCCAGCCTTTGATGTTCGACTTTCACTCGCTGGTAGTTTGAACCTTTTGCCATGAACTCCGCGATATATTTCTTCATACCATCCCACCAATAGATTTCTCGCAAATCCCTATACATTTTCGTGGATCCTTGATGAATAAAATATCTGGTACCATGTGCCTTATGCAATATCCGAACTCTAAAATTCTCAATTTCTAGAACACATAGTCGACCCTGGTATCATAGCACACCATCTCCCCCTTGGGAGAAGACCTCCACCTTCTGACTCCTCACCACCTCCTTCAGCTTCCTCAATATTGGATACTCATCTTGCTTGGATTTAACATCAACCACCAAGGAAGATTGACCCGTTATGTACAAAACAACCGCCATCGGTCGAATCGATCAATCTAACTCCTAGCCTTGCAAGTTGGTGGACATCCTTCACTAACTCCTTCTTTCCCTCATCCACGTGGGACACACTTTCCGTGGAGAGTCTAATAGCGCATCCGCAACCACATTAGCCTTGTATGGGTGGTAAAGGACACTCATGTCATATTCCTTAAGTAACTCTAACCATATCCTTTGCTGAAGATTTAGATCCTTCTGCGTGAAAACATATTGCAAACTCTTGTGATCCATAAATACATCAACGTGGACCCTATAAAAGTAATGCCGCCATATCTTCAATGCAAACACCACCGCGGCCAACTGAAGATCTTGGGTCGGATAATTCTTTTCATAGACCTTCAGCTGTCTCAAGGCATATGCTATTACCTTCCCACACTGCATCAATGCACATCCCAGTCTAACTCTCGAACCATCACAATAGACAACGAAGCCATCGATACCCTCGGGTAAGGTCAACACTGGTGTGTTGAAGTGAGTCGGGTCTTCAACTCTTGAAAACTTTTCTCATAAGCATCCGACTATTGGAACTTCACCTTTTTTTGAGTCAATTTAGTCAAAGGTACCGCAATAAATGAGAAACCCTCTGCAAACCTTCAGTAATAACCTGCTAGGCCCAAGAAACTCCGAATTTTTGAATGATTCACCGGTCTGGGCAAATTATCCACTGCCTCTATCTTCTGGGAATCTACCCTTATGCCTTCGCTTGATACTACATGTCCTAGAAATGCTACCGAGTTTATCCAAAATTCACACTTACTAAACTTTGCATACAACTAACTATCCTTGAGGGTTTGCAGCACTATTCTTAAATGAGTGGCATGCTCATCTTCGCTCCAGGAGTATATAAAAATTTCTTCGATGAACACGATCATGAACATATCAAAATATTGATTGAACACCCTATTCATCAGGTCCATAAAAGCTGCAGGAGCATTAGTTAGCCCAAAAGACATAACAACAAATTCGTAGTGACCATACCGAGTCCTAAAAGTGGTCTTCGGGATGATACTCTCCCGCACTCTTAGCTGGTGATACCCGGACCTGAGATCGATCTTGGAGAAGCACTTTGCACCCTAAAGTTGGTCAAACAAATCATTGATCCTGGGTAAGGGGTACCTATTCTTGACGGTAACCCTATTCAAATGCCTATAGTCAATACACATGTGAAGGGAACCGTCCTTCTTTCGAACAAACAAAACTTGTGCACCCCATGGAGACTGGCTCAGTCTAATGAAGCCCTTATCCAACATATCCCTTAACTAATCCTTCAATTCCTTTATCTCAGCTGGAGCCATACTGTAAGGAGGGATAGAAATAGGTTACGTATCTGGTAACAGGTCAATACCGAAATCAATTTCGCTTTCCGGAGGAACACCTAGCAAATCCTCGGGAAACACCTTCGAATATTCGGACACCACCAGAACTGACTGAATAGTCGGGGTCTCGGACTCCATATCCTTTACCCTAACTAGGTGGTACATACACCCCTTAGAGATCATCTTGCTAGCCTTGAGACAGAAAATAAATCAACTTGTTGACACCGCCGAACTACCCTTCCACTCCACAACTGACTCAATCGGAAAATAAAACTCCACGATACGGGTCCTACAATTAATCTAAGCATAACATGCAAAAAACGATTCCATACCAAGAATAACGTCAAAGTCAGTCATGGCTAACTCTACCAAATCTACAGAGGTAACCTTATGCAACATAGTGATCAGGCACCCTCTATATACTCGTCTAGCTACGACCGAATCACCAACTGGGGTAGAAACTGAAAATGATTCTTACAAGGTCTCGGGACTAACTCCAAGGCTACTAGTAATGTAAGGAGTCACAAAAGAAAATGTGGCTCCCGTGTCTAAAAAGGAATAAACATCAATATGAAAGACACGCAACATACTAGTGACCATGTCTGGAGAAGTCTCATGCTCCTGGCGCGAGGCAAGGGCATAGAATCATTTTTGGCACTGACTTCCACCCCCACTAGTAGATGCTCCTCGTGGAGCTAAATGGGATGGAGCTGCTGCTGTCCTGGTGGTCTGTGCTTGACCCCTATCATCACCCTGTCTGGCATATGGACATGCTCGGCGCATGTGCCTAGATCTACCACACCCGAAGCAGACATCCGAATCATGCAGCATTCCCCGGTGTGACTCTTGCCGCACTTCCCGCAGGATGGAGAGGTATACTCTAAATGGGTGCCCCTTTGATCCTTCAACCCTGAATCCCATCTCCTCTAATAACTCCTGGGTCTATATGGGACACTAGTTGATGATAGGGCTGGGGCTAGTGGCCTCTGTTGAAACTGTGGAAGGTAGCCACCGTCGGACCTCTGATGTGAAAACCCACGACTATCTATCTGAGCTCTCTTTGCCTCCCTCTCCCTCGCATGAGCCGCCTCCATCTGTTGGGCATACAACACTATGCGAGCAAAGTCCATATCCTGATGAAGCATGGAATTTATGCAATCCTTGTCTAAATAATCAGCCACACCATGAAAAAATTAGCACACCCACGCCCTCTGATCCATCACCAACTTTGGGGCGTACTTCGAAAACTGGGTGAACTCAAGCGAATACTCCAGCACTTTCATCTTTCCTTGCTTGAGGTTAACAAATTCAGCTTCTTTCAAATTTTTCTCATCTCCCAAGGGAAGAACCTGTCAAGAAAGTCCATGTGGAACTCATCCCAACTGATAGGGCCCGCACCCGCTGTCCTGCTGTCGTTCCATTGCTTGTACCAAATATGAGCGACCTCTTTTAGATAATATGAGGACAAGTCTACACACTCCCCATTCATCACCTCCATAACCTGGGTGACCTTCAAGATCCCTTCAATGAACTCGTGTGGATCCTCATCAACTTTTGATCCCGTGAACTCGGGAGTTTTCATCCTCAAGAAGTCTCTAATCCAAGATGCCGCTGCATTTCCATTCTGTGGAACCTATGCAACAGCCTACTGATTGATCTGAGTGGTCAAGGCCTACGCCAATATCTGAATCGCTGCTCGAAACTCAGTGTGGGCAACTGGCTCTGGTGCCCGGGGCTACGGAACAGGTGGGGCTTGCTGATGCCCATGGTCATTTCCATCTCCGTGGCCTTCATCATTTCCATTCCTCATTCCATTCATTCTTCTAGGAGCCATAATTATGCAATCGCAAATCGCACGAATTAGAAGGATGGAAAGGCTTTTCATCGCACGACATAGAACATGAAAGAAGGGAACATTTGCTAAATGTCTAGTAGCCTCTTCGTCATAGGTGTGGCGTGTTTCACACCCATGAAAAAGACTCTACCTAACACGG
>JACEIK010013284.1:16448-26893 GCA_018107945.1 Datura stramonium
TTTATATAAAATCACATGAAAATGTATAAAGTAACTTAGACAACACGACTAATTTAAGTTATAAAGCGTATCACGGGCATGCTATTTTTGCCCGTGATCATTTATGCATGTATTATTTTTTTCCTTTGTTTTAATTGCTTCTTAGTGGTCGGGAACGTTGGAATTTTTCTTATTCTTACTCACGGGATCAAGGGGGTAATGAATGGAAAAAGGGATTAACAATGGAGATTTGAGGTTATCAACTCTCATCTAATAGATTGACCTTGTTTGGGAATATCTAATCTGATATCATGGGTAAGGTTTAATCACGTATACATCCGCATATGAATCAAGTTGCATGGTGATAATCATCTAATTAGGGGACCAACCTTTTAGGTGAAGTTAACTTGTCGATATTGCATGTTAAACACCAAAATAGATCACTAGTATAAAATTCCTTGTTATTATGAATTCATGGGGAACACAATCCTAATAAATTCACTCATTGAATACAATCAATTTTAATCACAAATCAACTCATTGCTCTAGACCGTTTTACATTATTTTCTTGTTATAATTTCCCCTAAGGAAATAAGAAAATCAGTAGTATTAGCTAAAACACATTAACTGAGGTCCTCTCCATATTCCTCATATAATTTGACCCCAACCCTTGTTGGGTTCTATATTTGGAGATCGATCTCTTTATATCTCATCACGAGGTGTAATTTGGCGGACATAAAATTTTGTCGTCGTTGCCAGGGAATACGGATTAGGATTTTGTTAATTGTGTTTGCTTTTATATTGGTCCTTATTTACTTTTTATTTTTCTTTGTTAACTTTTTTTTGTATAGGTTTCAGATTCGTGTATGCCCTGTACTTGGAGCCAAGGGAAATCCCTGGTTCCAATTGATCACGAACTTGAGTGAAAACTGAGGAATATAAGGAAAATGGCCAATGCACACAAGCAAGAAACAGTGGAAGAAGAAACAACCCAAATGTTGGCTGAGGAACAAGCTCGTGCAAGGGAAAAAGAGACAGCTAGACTTGCTAAAGAGCAACGCCAAGCTACCGAAGCTGAGTGAGCTAGAAGGAACAGCTGTCCAGACTAGCAGCGGCACCGGTACTTTGATGACGATGATGATTCTTATATTGATGAGGCCGGTGCCACTGGAGGTATTGTCCCTCTCCCTTTTCCTGTCGGGGCAAAGTTTGATATTACTAGTGCAATGATCCAATTGCTCAATATGAAGGGGATGTTTGCTGGTCATGCTACTGATGATGCACATACTCACTTGACTAATTTTGTGGGTATTTGCAAAGCATACAAACAACCGAGGGTGAGTCAGGATGAAATAAGGCTAAGGTTATTTTCATTTTCACTAGGCAGTGTGGCAACGTTGTGGTTGGTTGAATTGCCAAATGATTCTATTACTACATTGAGGGAGCTCAAAATGGCTTTTCTAAGAGAGATTCTTTCCACCTTCCAAATCTTTACAGCTGAAAGATGAGATTTACAACTTTAGGCAGTTAAATTTTGATGCACTTCATAAAACTTTGTTGCGGTTTAACAAGAAGCTGAAGAAGGTGCCCAACCACAGAATCACAAATGATAAACTGTTGGAGATATTCTACAGTCCTCTGAATACAATACCAAGGTGGTGGCAGATACTATCTATGGTGGAACATTCATGAGTCATACATATGTAGAGGTTGTTGAGGTACTTGATAGAATCACCAAAACCAACCGCACATGTCACAAAAGAGAGTTAGAAGTTCCGATTGGTATTCATGTTGTAGGTATTTCTGCGGAGTAGAGGAGGAAGGATGAAGAGCGAGACCATGATATTTTTGAGATCAAACCAAAATGGGACTCCTTGACAAACATATTATAGGAGCTGGGACACTAAAGGTGAATGTAGTTGGTTGATGGAGAAGAGTCAGAATCTGAGAAAGAATCCAACTATTTGAATGATCAAGGGGAGGGTTTCCGGGCCAATGCACAAAGTTCTAACCAATACTCTTGCCGTCAAGGTCGGAACTATTATAGAGACTATAATTACAACTGGAGACAATATAGGGATAGGAGTAGAGGCAGAGATATTGATGACTGATAAAAGCGTGAGGAGTACAAAAATGATAGAACTGGTCTTTATGTTCCTCCAAGAAATCGTGAACCAGAATCTAGTGTTTCGAGGGTGGAATATATGTTGTCTAAAGTGCTCAAGCAGATGGAGGTAACTGATTGCCATTTCAAGGAACAACACGCTGATATTTCCAAGACGAACCAAAAGGTGGAGTCACATGTCGTTGTCATTAAGTAGATTGACCGGCATCTTGGTCAGATGTCTGTTGCTATGAACCAGAGGCAAAAGGGAACACTTCCCAGTAACACAGTTCAAAATTTGAAAAATGAAAAGCATTGCATGGCTGTCACTACTAGGAGTGGGAAGGCAACAACTGATCCTCCTATGTCGGTTGTGACTGATGAGATAGTTGAGCACTCATTGATTGATGATGATAAGGTAGTGGACTCCAAGGATTAGTTTTTGGTTTATGATGCAGTTGATAAGACAGCTCCTAGGAATGGAGATGATCATGGGTCTGAAAAAAGGAAGGAGAAGGAGGTATCTTAAAAGACAATGCCCATTCCTAGGCCTCCTCCCCCTTTTCCGTAGAGGCTGAAAAAGAAGATTGAAGATGGGAAGTATCCCAAATTCATTTCAATGTTGTAACAATTATCTGTAAACATCCTTTAGTTGAGGCACTTGAGAAAATGTTTGGCTATTCGAAATTTATGAAGGAACTCATCACTAAGAAGAGGACCATGAGCTTTGAGCCTGCTGATAACTTGCACCACTATGGTGTAATAGCTTCTCGGTATCTTATGCAGAAAAAGGAAGACCCTGGAGCTTTCACCATACCATGCACCATCAGAGCCTTCAACTTTTCCAAGGCTTTATATGATGTGGGTGCTAGTATTGATTTTATGCCTCTAGAAGTGTTTAGATAGTTGGGCTTTGGAGCCCCCAAACTGACTACAATGCGGTTGTTGATGGCAGATCGCATGATGAAAAATCCGGTGGGGATTCTTTATGATATTCTGATGACGGTTGAGTCCTTTGTATTTTTGGCCAACTTTGTTATTCTTGATTGTGAGGTAGATTTCAATGTCCCCATTATCTTGGGGCGACCATTCCTTGTCACCAGTTGTGCTCTTTTGGACATGGAGACCAGATAGCCAATGTTTCAGTTGAACAATGAAGAAGTGACATTTAATGTGTGTCAGTCTATGAAATAGCTTAATGATATGCGGGTGGTCTCAATGATTGATATTGAGGAGGCTGAGCTTCCTATCATGTCTATTAATGAGAGGTGGAGTATTGAGGACTTAGTAGCAGTTTTGATGAATGTTGATGTTGAGGAGATAATGGGGGTGATGAAAAAGTAAACGCACTTGCAGGTATGGGGTCATACACTTATGCCCCAAAAAAGATTGATCTTGATCTAAAAAATCGTGTGACCCCACCGACCAAGCCATCCATTGAGGAGCCTCCAGTATTGGAGCTCAAGGCACTCCCATCTTACTTACGATATGTATTTCTGGGCACTAGGAACACATTACCGATTATAGTAGCAGTAGACTTGGTGGAATGGCAAGTGGAGGCTTTGGTCTCTATTCTAAATAAGTATAAGAAGGCCATTGGATGGACCATAGAAGATATGATTGGGATCCCACCAGGTATTTATGCACACAAGATCCAGCTTGAGCTAGACTATATTTTGAGTATCGAGCATCAGCGTAGGTTGAATCTGCATGTGCAAGAGGTGGTCAAGAACTAAACTATTAATTAGTTGGATGCAGGTGTAGTTTATCCTATTGCTAACAGCAAATGGGTGAGCCCAGTTTAGTGTGTGCAAAATAAGGGGGAATCATTGTGGTTCCGAATGGGAATAATGAGCTCATTCCACTTAGGCCAGTCATAGGTTGGAGATTTATGCATGGACTATTGGAATCTAAACCATTGGACGCAAAAAGATCATTTTCCGAATAGATCATATGCTGGACCAACTTGCAGGCTTGGGGTGGTACTACTTTATTTATGGTTATTCGGGGTACAATCAGATCTCTATATCCCCCGAAAACCAAGAGAAAACAACTTTCACCAACCCATATGGGACGTTTCTTTCAAGAGGATGTCGTTCGGGTTATGTAATGCATCCACCACTTTTCAGCGTTTTATCATGTCTATATTTTTTTATATGGTGGAGGACACTATCAAAGTATTTATGGATGATTTATTGATGGTGAGTGACTCTTTTGATGGTTGTTGGGCTCACTTGAGCAAGATGATGCAAAGGTGTGAAGAGACCAATTTGGTGCTTAATTGGGAAAAGTGCCATCTCATGGTCAAAGAAGGTATAGTGCTAAGACACAAGATTTTAGGTAAGGGCATTGAGGTGGATAGAGCAAAGATTGATACTATTGCTAGTTTACCACCTCCAATTTCTGTAAAGGGTGTTCAAAGCTTTTGGTCCATGCGAGATTTAATCAGAGATTCATCAAGGATTTCTCAAAGATTGCACATCCCTTGTGTAAGATACTTGAGAAAGAGGTGAAGTTTGTGTTTGATGATGCTTGTTTAAAGGTTTTTGAATACTTGAAGGAGAAGAATACTGCCCTGACTATAGTGGCACCTGACTGGTCCTTACCGTTTGAAGTTATGTGCGATGCTAGCAGAGTGGCCTTGGGTGCTGTTTTGGGCCAAAGGTGTGAGAATATTTTCCATCTGATTCATTATGCTAGTAAGGTGCTTAATGCAACTCAGAAAAATTACACCATGATGGAATAAGAGTTGTTGGCTGTGGTATTTGCATTCGAAAAGTTTCAGGAATACTTTCTTGGAACTAAGGTGATAGCTCATACAGACCATGCAGCTCTGCGTTATTTGATGGCAAAGAAGGATGCCAAACCACGATTGATTAGATAGGTGTTGTTGTTGCAAGAGTTTAAGTTTGAGGTTAAGGACTAGAAGGGAATCGAAAATCAGTTCGCAGATCACTTGTCGAGATTAGAGGCATATGCAACACTTAGAGATGAACTTGATATAGATGACACATTTCTCAACGAGAAGGTTTTGGCTACTTCCCGGGATCTCATTCCATGGTTTTCGGACTTTGCTAATTATCTGGTGAGTGATGTGGTACTAGAAAATTTCTCTTTTCACTAGGGAAACAAATTCATGTCTGATGTGCCGAAGTTTTTCTGGGATGAGCCTTGTTATTCCGCATATATGCTGATGGGGTAATTTCGAGATGTGAGCCTGAAGCTGAGATGTTGAGCATATTGGAGGCTTATCACTCATCCCATGTTTGGGGTCATCACAGTTAGGATTTTTTGTAATACCTCGAAAGTTCCTAAGATTAGACCTTGGACTTAAAAATAGAAATTTGCAGAAAACTGGGAAATCTGGCACCAGTCTCAGAACGAGTTGTTAGGAGACTCGTTTGAAGCTGCCACAAGTCGTGATGTGACTCGTGGGGAGGCCAGGTGTGGAAGTTTGAAGTTTTAAGGAAAAGGTACCCCACAAAAAAGATCACGAGTCGAGGTCAGTCCCCACGACTCATTAGGTCAATCGTGGGGAGTGGCAATTGAAGATATTGAGAGGAGGAGACAGTTTACTTGACGGACGATGACCATGAGTCGTGGTCACCAGTAACGAGTCGTGAAGTCATCCGTTACCAGCCCCAGACGACTGATAGACAGTGCACTTAACAAGTGATGCCACGAGTCGTGGCCTGGGGTAACGAGTTGTTACGTCCCTCGTGGTGGCCCCCTTTTACAAGATCTGATATTTCCAGGCTTCAGGTAGTAGACCCAATGAGAGGTCCCAATAAGTCGTGGTCTCAATCAATGAATCATTGAGTGATCCGTTGGGACCCCATCGACCAGATTTCAATTTTTGGCCCAGGGACATTTTTGTAATCTCCTACCTATTTAGTCCCTAAACTACATCGTTTTAGGTAAAAATTTCAGAAATATTAGATGGATTGAACGGTTTTTCCCCTCATTCTCAACGTAAAATTTTAGAAAACGATCATAGTTTCCTCTCTAGAACTCTCAGGCAATACTAGGGCTTCCCACCCATTGCAGCAGATTCAAGCTTCCTTCTCCAAGGAAATTCAACTCAAGTATTTGGGAATTCAACTTGGGGATAGTTCTTCCCTTGTGTCCCCCAAAACCCTTCTCAAAATTCTTTATGAATCCTAGTTTTGAGCTTTCGAATGCAAAGAGATTATATGTAAATTTTCTTTGAATTTGCATAGAATAATATCCATGATTATTTTTAGACATGATTTCCATCAGTTCATGAGTAAATTGATATTATTTCCACAAAAGTGAATTCTAGCCCTGCAAATTTTTGAATGTTGAGAAATTCTTGATAATGTCTTGTTTAATACATATGGAACTATCATGTACATTAATTATGGATATTTTCCCACAAACTAATGGTAGTGTTGATGCCTATCCCTATGCATTGACTGCATCCCTAGTTCTTGAGGGCAGAACAGACTAGAAATTCATGTTGAAATGATAAACCTTGGCATTCTCTTGATTATACCAGCATAGTGAATTCCCTTACTATTTTACATTCTAAATTCTCAGTCAAATGTATGTTAGACAATTTCAGTCAAAAAGTTCATATACTCAGAAATGGCAACCTAGTCTCAGTTATATTTCTTTTAGCAACCTTCGGGTTGACCAGAATAATGTCAGCTGATCAGTTTGACTACAGAAATTCCCGAGGTGTCAGTATCACCTCCCAGTTATTAAAATGAGATCAAAATAAAATTTAATGGTCCACTAGGCGATCGTGACACTTTAGTCATATAGCTCTTACTAGCCTCAAGACCCCAACTCAGATTTTGTTTTTTCCTTAGACGGTTATGACGCTTCTATACGGAAGCTCTGACCAGTCTAGAACCCAGTTTTAAAATCTGGTCTGATAAGGCTCTTAGGGTACTTTCAATTATATATATTCCTGACTAGTCTTGGACCCCAGTTTCGAGTTATCAGCTCAGTATTCAGTTTAGGTTTTCCAGTAGGAGTAGGACTTAGCACCGAGCGGACCGGGGTTCCAATGCACCAAGGTTCCCAAAACTACGTTGCTAGGTAGGTTTCAGTATTTATTATCCTGAATGACCCTTGACTTTTGTGATCACTCAGGTCATGCCTTTATACCCTGGCAAGGTATATTGGGTCCTACCGGTGAGGTATATACATCGGAATCCACATTTAGCTCACGTGGTTACATGTCGGTTATAAACTCTCACACTAGTTAGTTCAGACCAGTCTTAGTCCAGTTCAGTTCAGATCAGTATTCCAAACTTAGAACATGTGTTGACGATCAGACAGGGTCTTCTTGACCGCCTCAGCATTTCAGTTATTTCATTTCAGTAAATTCTGTTGGTTATTTCATGCCTTTCAACTTAACATTTGTTTACTGTCTGAGTTATGATTTCGTTTTCTTCAGTTGATTTAGAGCTAGATGGGGTTTGTCCCAGCAGTTCGTCAAACCTAGTGGCTTTCAGACATAGACTTAGATTTCAGACTTAGTCGTTTTCTCATAGCCTTGTAGTTGTTCTATTATTTTCAGTATTACGATTCAGTATATTTGTATCAAATATTATATTCTTGTTGCAAATTTTGTGTATGTATTTTTATATTACTCAAAATGCCAATGTATGATAGATCAGGGGTTGACTTGTGGTCACTTGTGACTTCAAGTATCGTGTTTCATCCAGGGTGTAAACTCGAGGCATGACATTTGAACAGCCCACAAAATTCTGTAATGTGGGTACTATTGAACAACTATTCACCAAGATGCACATGATTTTGAAAAGGCATGTGATGCATGCCAAAGGCAAGGAGGCATATCATGAAGGCATGAGCTCCCTCTCACTCCCATTGTTGTCATTGAGTTTTTTTATGTGTGGGGCGTCGACTTTATAACTTGTTTATGAGCTCAAATGGGATTAAGTACATACTTGTAGTTGTGGACTATGTTTCTAAGTTGGTGGAGGCAATTTCACTTCCAAACAATGAAGGTAAGAGTGTCACAACTTTCTTGAAGAAGAATATTTTCTCCAGATGTGGGACTCCTAGGGCAATCATTATTGATGGGGGTTCACACTTTTGCAACTGGTTGTCTTGGACCTTGCTGGAAAAATATGGGGTGAAACATAGGGTGGCAACACCTTATTACCCACAATCTAGTAGCCAAGTTGAGGTCTCCAACCGGGAGATAAAGACCATCTTAGCGAAGACTGTGAATGCTAATAGGATAGATTGGTCTAAGAAGCTGGATGATGCACTATGGGCTTATTGAACCACATTCAAGAGCCCTATAGATAAGTCTCCTTATCAACTTGTGTATGAGAAAGCATGTCATTTTCTAGTCGAGCTTGAGCACAAAGCCATGTGGGCACTCAAGAAGTTGAATTTGAATTGGAATGATGTTGCGAACTTAAGGCTGGATCAGTTGAATGAGTTAAATAAATTTTGGTTGAAGTCCTATGAAAGTTCAGAAATTTACAAAATGAGGACAAAGATACGACATGACTGGAAGATTGAGAAAAAAGAGTTCAGCCCTGGGGATATGGTGTTGTTATTCAATTCTAGGCTTCGCTTGTTTCCTTGAAAGTTGAAGTCTAAATGGTTAAGACCATTTCGAGTGGTCCAAGTTTTCTTCTATGGTGCAATTGAGTTGGAAAATCATGAAGGAAAACAGTTTAAGGTGAATGGCCAACGCGTGAAGGCATATCTCGAGAAAAGTGAAGAAATCAAACTAGTAGACCTTTGGGATCTAGGTAAAGTCTGAGTAACCCTTGGTCTTGCGTCGAGCCTCATAACGTCCAAACTACATTCCTCTTTTACAAAAGAGCATAAACTATCATTTTATCAAAACAAATATTCCGATGGATGTTGGAGTCGAATCCTACAGAGAATTTAGTAGATAATTCAACAGTTATAAACTAACTCAAACTAGAGCGTATCATTGTTCAACATTTGAAAGGTAAACATGGGGGAAGATTAAAGAAAAATACTACCTAATTATAATTTATAACTAAGTGGGAGGAATTCCAATTATATCATTCTCAAGTGAATTAGCTAGGAGTGTGCTTTGCATGGTTTAACAACTAGCATGCGCTACTTCATTGCCTTAAATTCAAATTCAACTTAGATAGCTATGGATAAATCACATTCTCTTATTTTTCAACCATAAGAATGTTTATGCCTTGGATTTTCTCAAATCCCAAGGCCAAATTCAAGTTATCAACCACAAAAGCTTGAGGAAGGACTATCTATTTCTAGCCTTGACCTTTAATGGATTGAAGATGTGGGTATTGATTATATCTAGCTCAATCCCACACACCAATACTTGAATTCCTCACTATTATCTTCTTCTTTCTCTCTCAAGCAAAAGCAAGAAAACTAAAACAAATTTCATGTTTGCAACCATCAATTTTTACAATGAAAACTTAGGAGAAGATAATAGATCTAAGTTACAATGAGAATTTAAAATCTATTCATCAATACCCATTCATACATTCAAACCCACCATTGCATAAACCCCTAACTAGCAATTTAGATCTACATATTTATAGAGAGATAGAAGATACCCAAATAACTTTCTCAACATTCACAATATGGTTCATCCAATTGCTTCACAAGGTTTGCAACAATGGTGGAATTCCCCCATAAGGGGGATTCCTCAAAAAGAAGAACTTTCTATTCTCTGTTGAGAGAAATCTACAATTTCTATTGTTCTATGAATGAAAAGATGATAAATTCCTAAATGGTGTACAATAGAGGTTATATATATATACTTTTGTGTGAAAAACCTTCAAAAAGTTCCCTTGGAGGCTTCTAGGATCTTTGGGAACCTTTTTGGACGTTTTTGCCCTTCCATCAGCGAAATTGGGTCACTTGCCCTTGGAACTATGAACAACCGGTGCCAAAATGCGAACAACCGATGCCAACCTGCGAACAGCCAGTGCCAACCTGCGAATAGCTAGTGCAAACTTGTGATTCACTAGTGAATAGTCGGTGCCAACCCTCGAAGAGCCGATTGGTTAGCCGGTTTGGGCAGTAACTTTGGCGTTTCACCCGTGTTTTGCCCTTCCAAGTCCGCATTTAGCGGATTCAAAGCATGTCCTTACACCTCTTCTTCAGCTCAAATATTCCATTATCTTTGGATCCTATCTGTCACGCCCCGCTTTGGGGGGTATGACTGGCACCTGGTGCCCTAGTAGGACCTGGACTACTAACTGGTGAGCCTAAGCACATCTGGTGCCTGGCTATCTCTATCTCAGATTTCTGGAAACAATGGGCTATATAACAGCTGTAAATACAGCCTCCGGCCGACTGGGCCTATAGCCACCTGTAAATGTAATAACAGCTAACC
>JACEIK010013286.1:14875-26886 GCA_018107945.1 Datura stramonium
TAGTCCAGTCCCTGTGGGATCGATACTTGGCTTACTTGAGCCACTTACTACTTGTTCGACCACGTGCACTTGCGTGTAGTCATCCCGACAGCCGAACAGCTGCATGCAATGATTATGCCATGGGTCGACTCGGAGCCTCCCAAGGTTCCTTGTCCCATGTCTATGATCCGGGAATACTCTCGGGTCGTGAAAAACTTGGTATCAGAGCAAAGGTTTAGAGTGTCCTAGGGTGTTCGAAAGCCACATTATGTAGAGTCTTCTTCATGGGTGTGAAGCGCGCCACATTTATGAAGAAGAGTCTATGAGACCTTTTAGGAATGTTCCCCTTTATTCATGATTCTTATCGTGCGTAGAGTATGAAGCTCTAAACAGTTCCTCCCCTAACTCATGCTTTACGCGCTCACAGATAATGCCTCCTCGACGAGCAAATAAAAGAGGTCGTGGTAACGACCGCCATCAGGTACCACCAGCCCAGGCAGACCAAATGGAGGATCGTGTTTCTCATGCCGAGTTCCGAGCGGCCATCCACATATTGGCGCAAGCCTTTATAGCACAGATCAATCAGCAGGTGGTAGCTCATGCACCACAACATGGAAATGAAGCAGTGGCAAGGATAAGAGATTTCCTTCGGATGAATCCACCCGAATTCTTGGGGTGAAAGGTGGATGAAGACCCATATGAGTTCTTGGAGGAGAAACAGAAGATTACTCACATTATGGGAGTGATAGGGCAAGAGAGCGTGGACTTAGCCTCCTACCAGTTAAAGGGAGTGGCTTACTTCTTGTATTGTTAGAGGAGAGACAGTGGGGGAATAGAAGCGGGTCCCATAGGTTGGGATAAATTTATGGCCGTTTTCTTGGATAGGTTTTTCCCTCGGTAGTTGATGGAGGCAAAGGTGGCAGAGTTCATTAACTTGAAACAAAATGGCATGACTGTCCAGGAGTATGCATTGGAGTTCCTTCGGTTGTCTAAGTATGCATCGGAAATGGTAGTCAACCAACGGGCCTGAGTGAGTAGGTTCGTGAATGGAGTGTCAGACTCCTTGGTCAAAGAATGCAGGACTACCATGTTGCACCAGGACATAGACTTCCCACGTTTGGTAATATTTTCTCAACAAATGGAAGCAGAACATATGAATGAAAAAGAGAGAGAGAGAGGCCAAGAAGGCCATAACTAGAGACTTAGAGTCCTCCCATCAAAGTTCGGGTACCGGATATCACTCACAACGCCGTCAGAGATCAGCAGCCCCAGCACCTTCGACAGCCAATACTCCTTAGAAGCCCAGAGTAAGTGAAATCACGTACCCATTGTGTACGAGTTGTGGAAAGAACCACTTGGTAGTTTGCATGGCCGGTACAAACATATGTTTTTGGTACGGTGAGGCGGGCCATATGCATCTAGATTGCACGACATCTAATCAAGGTGAGAGCAGATCCTCGACCACCTCTTCAGTAGCTCCTATAGCCCATCCATTTTAGTAAAATACATCCTCTAACCCAAGAGGCAGACATCGTCAAAATCGCTCTTATGCGGTAGTAGGCCATTAGGATAAGGGCAAAGCACTAGTAATGGCCACAAGTATGTTATGAATCTCGTATTATACTTTATGTGATGCCAACCTCTCTAATGAGTAAGAAGTTCAGTTGTGATGGTGGGAAAATATTGTTGGGGTGTGATGTAAATAGCTGTAGTATGAGGCTTGTGGTGAAGGTTAGAAGTGAAAGAGAAGTTAAGGGTTATCACCTTAGCCTAACTTGAAGAAGGATTCAGGAGCCTCGGAACGATGGCTCTAAGCTAAGGGGGAGATAGTGAGTATGTGAAGCAAGTTAAACCTTGAGAATGCTCATAAAGGGATTTAAGCCTTAGTAGTTGTAGCATGTCGACCTCTACTAAGTTCAGATAACCTCCCTTGTATCTCAATTAGAGTTAAGTTATGTCTATTTCTATTTGCGAATTCCTGAGGTTTGGAGATAACCATTTCAGTCAGTAAAGCTAGTCTTTGCCCTATGATATCCTTATTGCTTATCTTCATGTTATGAATTAGTTAAGTGTGTTAACTTATGTGCACCAGTATGTTCAACTCGAACTCAGTCTTTGGGAGTGGTCTATTTACTCAGTAGAGTCAGATTATCTCATGTATGTGCTCAGTCCTAGATGTCGGGGATGACTCGTACTTATGAAATCCTTACTCTCAATTAGATCAGATATTATGAATCCTGACTTAGTATCGGAGGGCGATTTGAGAATGAAGGTTTAGTCCGTGTCAGTTCTGTGCCAGATAAAAAGGGGAAAATTTTTATTTTGGTGTTTTGTTTAGTTCCATGTTGGTGTCATGTTCTTCGGTCTTCTTTGAGTCATGGTGTGCATGTTAGATGTGAGTTTTCAGGTTTGGTTATAAGGTTGGCCCGGAGTCAGATACTCCGTTGATGTTTTGCTGTGATTGATTGATATTTGGATATCGGCTTCGTCTCTATCTTTTCAGTGTGTTCAGCCAACATTCGGGGATAAATGTTCCCAAGGGGGAGATATTGTAACACCCTGGAAGTCCTAGAGAACAGACCCCGGAGTTAGAAGAAGTGTAGCAGAAAAAGTCAGCAGAAATTGTTGCAAGACGAGTCAGGGAACGACTCGTTAGGTGACCCCACTCAAGTGGGCAGAGCCGTCCAAAGCCTTGCCAGGGCTAAGGGCGCTACCATGATATCGATATCAAGCTGAAGGCTCCTTAGGGGCAAGGGAAGCTTACAAGGGAGGTCCCAGATAATCTGTCATACCTATATTGGCGCGTAGTTCTGAGGCATAGGATTGACTGACCCTTAGCCTTCTCGGTGCTAGACACTACTCCCAAAAATATGCATATGCTCTCCATCGTTTTTCAATAAAGTTGATCATCGTCTAATGACGAAGCTGAATAATAACATACATGCATAATTTGAAATCATAACATGAGGAGCCTTGGCTCAAACGATACCACAAGCTGCAAATAATGGGAGTCTTGACTCCAAAACCATATTGTAAGCTAATTCATGACATAATAATACATACTTGATCATATGGGCTTGCCCAATACTTAAACAATCTTGAAATCAACTTGATTCACTTTGAAATCATGAACACAGACATGGGTATTTCGAAATCATACTTTCTTCATAAATATCTCATCATACATGAACACATATCTCATAGATATCAACTTTCATGAACATTCATGGATGGGAATCATAGTGTAGAAAACTTAAAAACATAATTTATAATTTAAAACATTGTAAAATCTGCCCGTCAATCATAATTCATCATTTAAAACATGCTTAGATCATACCCATGATTAAAACTTAGGAATTCATGTGTTGGGTAAAAACCCCATACAATCATCAATTAGAACATCATGAATTGAGAGGTAATTGAGCATGGTTGTGGACAATTGCACCCATTCATAGCCTTATATACCTGAAGGGATTTGATTTTTACACTTCCTTAATTGCCCAAAGAGAATTGAAGAAGAACCTTGAGGAACTAGGCTTGATCACCTCTCAAACTTCTAAACTTGCATGCATGAATTAGGATAGGCTTAGAATAACTTAAACCTTCTTAAAAACACTCCATTCTGGCCTTGAAAGACTTAGTTTAAGCCTTAGAAACTTAGAAATTATGGAAAAGCCCTTAATAAATATGCAGGGAAAAACAAACTACCAGTCCTAACGAAGGACTAGACAAGTCGTTGACTTGGACCATGACTCATGGTTTGCCAGTCCTCGTCTTCACTGGCCTTCATCTTTACTGGTCCCCATGAGGGACTTAATGGATCGTCATAGGTGACAACGACTCGTGGTCACCTCCCGTCACCTTCACTGCAAAAGTTCTCCTGGGTTCACCACGAGAGACACCATGACTTTGTGTTGTACCCAATACGTCGTGGTGATGACCCGTTAGATGCATTGTCGATTTTTCCTTTTATCCTTCAACAACCCTTGGCCATAGCTGACCTGACGAGTCGTGATGTTGATCACGACTCGTGGTCACATCCATGGTCACCCAAAAACCAAAATTTCTAGCAAGTCCCAGCCTCTCGCAACAGGTCACTTAACGACTCGTGGGGTTCCTGACGGGTCACTAGATGACTTGTCTTGTGACCTGGTGCAGAAAGTCCTATTTTCTCCATTTTAACTCTTGGATTTGATCTTAGCTCTTTAGGGGTATAACATTCTGAGAGGACTTCTGGACTAATTTCAAACTGGATAGCTACATAAGGAGTCATGAATGATAGTGTGGCTCTTGGATCTAGTAGGGCATACACATCTAGATGGAAGAGACATAACATACCTGTGACCACATCAGGTGAGCTCTCCTGATCCTGACGATAGGAAAAATCATAAAATTGGTTTTGGTGTTGACCGCCATCCGCACCTGAAATGTTGGCCTGCTGAGCAAGTTGGCCTCTAGAGCTGCTGAAGTGGTAGACTGTGATCTTCCCCATCCTATTGACATACATTCCCTTAGCTGGTGATTGAGTTGTCCACACCGAAGGCAACCCTCTTTTCCTTGGAGGCATTGACCTGAATGATTCTTGCCATAATTAGGGCAAGATGGCTAGCGGTTGCTGGCGCGGTGACTCTGGGACTGAGATCCAGATGCTCCACCCTTTCGATCATTGTGGGACCAGAAAGTAGGGGAACTAGATAAGATGGGTGTTGAAGTCCTCTTTTGCCGCGGCTGCTGCTGTGGGCGGCTACTACCGCCAGACCTCTAGTGGCCATAATCTGATTGATCAGTTTTAGCCCGCTTATTCTCTCACTCCATATCATTCAACTTTTCTGCCTCAATCTGCTGCACATGAACGATGAGGCTGGAGAGGTCAATATCTTTTATGAGCATCGCGGTCCTGCACTCCTTTAGTACCAGGTTTGATACTCCGTTGATGAACTTAAGCATGCAAGCCCTTGGCTCGGCTACCATCTTTGAGCATATCTTGACAACTGTCTGAACTCCAATGCATATTCCTCCACTATCCTGTTGCCCTGCTTCAAATTCATGAAATTTTCAACCTTAGCCTCCCTTAACTCCTGGGAGAAGAATCTGTCTAAGAATGCTGTGGTGAACTCTTCCCACTCCACCGGTTCCGCTCCTTCTAGTCTCCCTTCTTTCCACTGATCATACCAGATCTGTGCCACCCCTTTTAACTGGTAGGAAGCCAGATCAGCACTCTCATCGGAACTAACACTCGTAATTTAGATGATCTTCCATACCTCATCCACGAACTCCTGTGGGTCCTCTCCCACCTTGGATCCGTGAAAGACTGTAGGGTTCATTCGGGTGAAGTCCAAAACTCTGGCAGCTGCTATGGACCAGTTTGAGTTTACCGGATCCACCTGCGGGTTCACTTGATTTGCTACTGTCTGAGCCAGCAACTGGATTGCCGCTTCAAACTCTGCTGAGGACACTTGATCATCCATAGGGGCTGCTGGAGTTGGTGGGGTAGGTCGATTAGCATTGCCAACCCTTCTTCCGTTTTCTCATCTTTGAGGCGTAGTTTCACTGAAACGAAGTAGAGCAGGAGTTAGAAGAACGTTTCTAGAATTGAACTTCAATGCACAATATGGAGTTTGAATAAAAGGGAATTTTTCTAATAATGTCTCGTATCCTTCCTGTCATAAGTGTGGCGTGTTTCACACCCATAAAAAGGACTCTACTTGATGCGGCTTTTAGACATTCTATGATACTCTAAACCTAGTGCTCTGATACCAAGTATTTCATGACCCGAGTCTATACCCTGGATGAGACACAGTACTTGGAGTCACAAGTAACCCCAAGTCAACCCATGGTCTATTATAAAACTGATAATCTGAGTAATCATAAACGGAAACTTTAAATAATTAAATCACTTACGAAAGCTAATTTGATAAAAGTTCATACATCTCAAAAATGATATTAAATGTCTGAGTCTATGTCTATCTACTAATGATGAGTTACTGGGACTAGCCCCCAGCTTACTCTAAAGTCTAACTAAAAGAAATTAACTTAAAATGAATATCATCCTCAAAAGATGAGGATTCACCAATTGTTGCTGCTAATATTGTCTAGAGGAATCTACTAACGGTGTTAAGGCTGAGAACCTGTGCCTGTATCATGATACGATACATCATAGAAGTTATGCGTCAGTACTTTGAATGTACTGAGTAAGTGAGAGATAATATAAACATAAAGAACAAATAACTAAACTGAGATGAAATGAAATGACCAACTGAAATACTGAAAATTGAACAACTGAAATATAACTAATATGGTCAATAATGACCCTGACTAATTGTCATAGACATGTCCTAAATATGAGATTCTCATCTGAGCTAATTGAACTGAACTGGACTGAGCTAAATTGAAACTGTACTGACAAGTGGGAAGGTCTATAACCAACATATAACAAAGTAAGCTAGATGTGGAGTTCGATATATACGCACCATTGATAGGACCCAAATATATCTTGCCAGGGTATAAAGGCATGAACAAGATGATCACAAATGTGGGGCCATAAGGCTAATAAAATAACCTACGGTGGCAACATTGTTCTGCAAACTTGGGTGCGCTAGAACCCCGATCCGCTCGGTGCTAAGTCCTACTCCCACTAGATAGTCCTAATATGACTACTAAGGTGATAGATTGAAACTGGTCCAAGAATAAATCAGGGATACTTATCTGAAAGTACCCTGAGAGTTTTGTTAGACCGGATTCTGGAATTGGCTTGGGAAAATTCATCCTTNCCAAGAATAAATCAGGGATACTTATCTGAAAGTACCCTGAGAGTTTTGTTAGACCGGATTCTGGAATTGGTGTTCTAAGATTAGCTAGAGCTGCTTATCTGGAAATTTCGTAACAGCCATAAGAACAAACTAAAACTGAAGCTGGTGGTTCTAAGACTGGTCAGAGCTGCTTATCTGGAAGTTTTATAACCATCGAAAGAACTAACTAATATCTAATTACTGTTAACTAATTCTGATAACTCTCATCTGGGAGGCACCACTGACACCTCAAGAAAAGACTATAGCCAAACTTATCAGATAACATTTCTAAAAATAATGAGAATGCTAATATTCTAACTTAAACTGAACTAGCATGCAACCAAATAAGATTTCAATTGATATTCATAATATGGGAATCCCAGCACTGATAGAATCAAGAAACATGAATAACTATTCAATTATGAAAGACTCGAATTTACTGCATTCAAAGCTAGGGCTAGAGTCTATTTATAGGAACAAGAATCAACATAGTCACAAGATAGTAGAAATATAACAACAATTAACATGATTAATATTCAACATGATATAGATGGAATCTGGTCGAAAATTTATTCACATTTGAAAACTCAGGGCCTAGAACTGACAAGAAAATTGAGATGCATATTAGGGAACAAGGGACGAACAATTCCCTTGCTAAATTCTCACATACCTGATGATGAAAACCCCGGAGGAAACCCTTGAGATGATCTAAGGAGAAAAGTTGAACCCTTGCTTTTTCTCTGATTTTTTCTAAAAAAGTTCTACGATCTGACTTCTGAGGGAATGAGAGGAATGAAGTATAACGTTGATTACCCCTCTAAATTCCCTGAATATAATCCAAAACAACATAGGTTAGGGATTAAAAAGGTGATAAATTACAAAAATAACCCTAGGAGAAAGTCTGAAAAACTGCCCGACAGGGGACCAACGGGTCACACAACGAGTCGTTGGTTGAGACCATGACTCGTTGGGACCATTCGTTTGTCCTAGGCCTGGATTTTTGGCTTACTGGAACTGAAAACAAGGGGGACCAAGACTCTTTGGATGAACCAACGGTTCATTGGTACCTCTTATGGCCACTAGCAAGAATTCGGGCAAAACACTGAACCATCTCTCTAACGGGTGACACAACGAGTTGTTGGTTGGGACAGTGAGTCATTGTCACCTCTCATTCTATCTATTGGAAATCCTGAAGGATTCTTGGGTCTTGACACCACGGGTGGACACAATGACTCGTTGCGTGATATAATGGGTCGTTGTCGCCACTCGTTGTCACTGAAGGAGTTGGTCGAAAAATACCTTGGAGCCCCAACTAACGATTCACACCACAAGACATTGTATCAAATGATGACTCATCATTTGACTCATTGGTTCTTGGAAAGCGATCAACTGGATTCTGAGCTGGGGGTGCAACGAGTGATAGGACGACTCGTTGTTTCTCACAACGGATTGTTCCATATCCCGTTGGTGTGCGAAGGATCATGGTAGGGCTGACCACAATCCAGACAATGGGTCGTAGGAGCTGACAATGACTCCAGTATATTTTCAAACAGAAAGAGTTGAAGTTGTGACAATGTCATTGGTTTGATTTGTTGAAAGACTACGACGTAGACATCTAGTATCACCCAGGGAAGGCTAACACTGTAGTTGATGCCCTGAGTCACTGATTTATGAACAGTCTATCGTATTTGGAGCTAGAAAGGAGAGAATTGAATCGAGAACTGCACCAATTGGCTAGTTTAGGGGTCTGGTTGATGGACTCAAATGATAATGGGGTTGTGATTCAAAATGTTGCAGTGTCATCTCTGGTAGTGGAAGTGGAAGAGCGACAGTACAAATACCCTAGCCTAGTACAGCTTAGAAGTAAAGTTTAGCAAAAAGGTTATTGAACTTTGAGATAATAGGGGACGGAGTCTTGAGATTCAGTAGACAACTTTGTGTTCCATATGTAGTAGGGCTTCGCCAGCAGATTATGGCAGAGGTACATTATTCCCGTTATTCGCTTCATCCGAGTTCGACAAAAATGTACCACGATATAAGAGAGACCTATTGGTGGCATGGGATGAAGAAAGATATTGCTGAGTTTGCAGCACAATGTTTCAACTACCAGCAGGTAAAAGCTGAACATTAGAAACCTGGTGGAATGACTCAGGAGATAGTTGTGCCTATATGGAAATGGGAAGAAATCAATATGGATTTTATTATAGGTTTACCACATACCAGGCGTAAATTTGACTTCATTTGGGTCATTATCGATAGGCTGACAAAATCATCCCATTTCTTGTCAGTTAGGACTACATCTTCAGCTGAAGAATATGCTAAGTCATGCATTAAAGAGATAATCTTACTTCATGGTGTTCCAGTGTCTATTATCTCTTATAGAGGGGAACAATTTACAGAAAGATTTTGGAAGTCATTTCAGAAAGGTTTGGGGACTCAAGTTAACTTGAGTACAGCTTTTCATCCCCAAACATATTTCCAAGCGAAATGCACCATTTAGATGCTCGTAGATATGTTGCGGGCATGTGTGCTAGACTTTATAAGAAGTTAGGATGAACACCTACCTCTTATTGAGTTTGCAAATAATAACAGCTACCATTCTACCATCAAGATGGCGCATTATGAGGATTTATATGGGCAAAAATACAAGTCCCCCATAGGATGGTTTGAAGTAGGTGAGCTAGGGTTGATTGGACCTGACATGATACATCAATTCGAAGAGAAATTTAAACTCATAAGACAGCATTTACTGATAGCCTAAAGTCGTCAGAAGTCCTACTTCGATGTATGGCATAGAGACTTAGAGTTTGATGTCGACGACTAGGTATTACTGAAAGTCTCACCAATTAAGGGTATTATGAGATTTGGTAAGAAGGGCAAGCTTAGCCATAGATTCATCGTGCCATACCGGATCCTCCGGAAGATAGTCCAAGTGGCCTATGAATTAAAATTTCCTTCGGGGCTAGAATCTATTCATCCAGTCTTTCATGTATCGATGTTATGCAAGTGCGTAGGAGACCCTTCTCGGGTAGTCCTAGTCAAGGATGTTCAGATCAGAGAGGAGTTATCCTACAAGGAGACTCCAATAGCTATACTAGATCGACAAGTCCGCAGATTGAGGACCAAAGATATAGCCTCTGTTAAAGTCTTATGGAGGAACAAAAATGTTGAAGAGATAACTTGGAAAGCTAAGGATGACATGAGATCTAGATATCATCACTTGTTCCATACCCTTATGATAATACACAAACTCAGACAGTTACATTTGAGGTGAGATAGTTTTTAGGTGTTATATTCTTGCTTTTGTTACTATTGTTTTCAGTTGCTCACTTGTTTGTTGTGAAACTATGTTATTCAGTTGTTTATAGCATCCTGTAAGATGCCTATGTTGGACTTTTCTGCTTTTCATATTTCTGGATAGTCCATATTATAGGGGATACTCTGCCAAAATTTTCCGGCAAAGCCTAAGAATTGAGTTTCGTGATATGAAATTACATTCGAGGACAAATGTTCTTGGGGGGGGAGGGATGATGTTACACCCTATAAGTTGTCTTCATCTAACCGATGTATACGTGTGCATGTTGAAGAATTTTTAAAGTACAGCATATGTGGAGAAGGCTCGATGGTGTAAAGCACATGTGCATCATCGAGCAAGCGAGAGGTAGGAGCCAGATGCAGGGCGCCATGAGCGCTGCGTCATGCACCTCTCCCCTGTACAGGGAGCAGCACATCGCGCCACTGCTCCGCCGCAAGGAGAGGCGTGTCGTGGACCTCCCTCCGACCTCCCTATATATATGTTTAAGTGTGAGATGTTTTCATTTTAAATATTTCCCAAAAGAGAGCCCTCGGCCAGGCAATTTCTTCATGAGACATTCATCAATTTAAAGTAAAATTATGCTGCTAAATCGCGTCTAATTACAAATTCTTCTTGGGTAATGATTTCCTGGCCTGCAAAGAACAGATTTACTAAGTTGAATCTTTAAATTTGGCTTAGATTAATGGAGCTCTACGGACTAGAATTCGTAGAAATCATTCCTATTTAATTCTAACGTGTCTACAAGTGATATTAAGTATTTCTACCCTTCTAATCTATAAGAATTCATGAGATTTTACTAGATTAAACTCATTGTAACTTGTATCATCATATTTAGCGGGTTGATGTTACTGACATGCCTTTTGAACTGGAATAGCCTTGTTCCTGACCATATAATCTAGGATACAGAGGGATTTCGAGATCGTAATCAAAGCAGGATTGATTGAGCAGATTTCGGCATTTAAGGTATGTTAAGGCTAACCTCCTTCAGCAAGTTATTCTCGTCGTATAGTTGATATGACTTATGCCTTTATAGTAGTTTATGGTTTTGTGTGTTTTGTTTAGCTGCTACGAGATGAATTGATATTATAGTGAAGTAACCCCTGTCATGACTGACAAACTATATAGCTTTGTCCCTTGCTATGAGAGGCATAGAGATTTCCTGTTTGTTTACTTTCCGTCTAAAGGGACTAGTGATGTTTTGCTATCGTACCGAGGCCATAGAGGCTTGTGGTTATCTATTGAACATACTTTGTTAAGTTGGACAACAAAGGGCACAGCTTGGCAATATGACTTTTTGTCTTGACGACCTATATATACAGTAAAGCTCGCTTATATGCCGTTGGCATACTTGACGCCTACAGGGCTATAATCTTGTTAATTTAGTCTTACCTACCAGTCAGGGGCACCAAGATGGTCTAATAAACTGGGTAGTAGCTTGCTAGGTGAACTACCTACTATCAGTGATCGTATAGCTTTACATGACATACAGTTGGTCGCATTGGTCGCTCAGGAAACCACCCTAGTTGTAAAAAGCCGGATAAGCTATGTGATATCCTAAGTAGAGATCTTATCAGCTTTTATACGTGGGGATAAGGCCTCTGGCTACTCATACAGATGCCCACGTACATGTTGCCTAGAAGGGCTAAATTTCAGTACACCCACCTACGGGGCTACAGTTTGTTCACAGGAGCTATATGACATTTGGGAGAACAAAATTGAGGCCTACAGAGCCATATTGAAGTATATTCACTCATGGACTTTCTTTAGGCCACAGTGGAATCACTAATCCTCAATAGAGCTCAGACGACTCAGGTACAGTTATAGGAGCCCAGATGGCTTAGATACTGGTATAGGAGCCCAGACAGCTCGGTACTGTTACTGGAGCCCAGACGACTCAGATATAGTTACAGGAGCCTAGACGGCTCTGA
>JACEIK010013288.1:0-13838 GCA_018107945.1 Datura stramonium
GTTTCATACTTAACCATTGCAATTCGTAGTAGCACATGATTATTCGGCTTTAGCTCTATGTTGCTCCTAGAGTGAATTCAGAATATTTCATTGACCACAATTAGATTTAATTAAACTCCCTCGAAAACTTTTATAATCAACACTTGCGGCAGTTAATATCACACTTGAACTTGATAGTTAGCTGAATTGGTCCAGTCCCTGTGGGTTCGACATTTCGGCTCTTCAAAAGAGCCACATATTACTTGCACGACCCGTACACTTGCGGAATCGTGAACAGTACCCCGATTTGAGATCTACCTTGGAGAAACAAATGGATCCTTGAAGCTGATCGAAGAAGTTGTCAATCCTGGGTAGAGGGTACCTGATCTTGACTGTGACCTTATTCAACTAACAGTAGTCGATACACATCCTAAGGGTACCATCTTTCTTCCGCACGAATAATACTGGAGCACCCCATGGAGAGATGCTGGGCCTGATGAAGCCTTTATCGAGGAGGTATTTTAGCTGCTCCTTCAACTCCTTAAGATTAGCTAGAGCCATTATAAAAGGAGAGATGGAGATGGGCTGAGTTTCTAGAAAGAGGTCTACGCCGAAGTCTATTTCCTGCTAAGGAGGAACTCCGGGAAGATCTTCGGGAAACACATCAAGGAACTCACTGACAACTGGAACTGACTGAATAGTCGGAGTCTTGGAGCTGGATTCTTTGACCCAAACTAGATGATAAATACACCCTTTATAAATAAGCTTCTCGGCCTTAAGGTAGGAAATAAACCGACCCTTAGGCACTGAACTGCTGCCCGTCTACTCAAAAGTTAGCTCATTAGGAAATTGAAACCTGACGACCCTAGTTTTGCAGTCGACTGAGGCATAGTTGGAGTGTAATTACACCAATCCATTCCAAGAATAAGGTCAAAGTCAACCATGTCTAACTCTACAAGATCAGCTGGAATGACCTTATTCAAGATTGTGACTGGACAGTTTCGATACAGCTGGTTGGCTCTAACTGACTCGCCAATTGGGTGGAGATTGAGAATGGTTCTAAGAGGACTTCTGGACTGATATCAAACTGGATAGCTACATAGGGAGTCAAAATGATAGTGTGGATCCTGGACCTACTAGGGCATACACGTCTAGATGGAAAAGGCGTAACATACCGGTGACCATGCCAGGTGAGCTCTCCTAATCCTGACGAGAGGACAAAGCATAAAACCGGTTTTGGCTCTAGCCACCATCCGTATATAAAGTGTTGTCCTGCTGAGTTGGTCGACCTATTGGAGCTGCTGAAGTGGTGGATTCTTATCTCCTCTGTCATGCTGACAGGAATTCTTTGAGCCCATGACCAAGCTGTCGACACCCAAAACAACCCTCTTGGCCATGAAGGCATTCTCCTGGATGGTTCTTGCCATACATAGGGCAAGCTGGGCAGCTGTAGTAGTTGATGGAGCTATGACCCTGGGATTGTGAGCCAGATGCTCTACCCTTTCGATCCTTGCGGGACCGAAAAGAACGGGAACTGGCTAAAGTGGGTGCTAGAGCCCTCTGCTGCTGCTGTGGCCGGCTACTACAGCCTGATCTCTGGTGGCTATAATCCGACTAGCCAGTCCTTGCCCTCTTGTTCTTCTACTCCAAATCTTTTTATTTTTTCACCTCAATCTACTGGACATGAACTATGAGGCTGGAGAGATCGATATCCTTAATAAGCATTGCAGTCCTGCACTCTTTGAGGACCAAGTTCGATACTCCTTTAACGAAATTCAGCATGCGATCCTTGTCTTGGCTACCATCTTTGGAGAATATTTAGAAAACCTTGTAAACTCCAGTGTATATTCTTCCACCGTCCGATTTCCCTATTTCAGATTCATGAATTTAGCCACCTTAGCCTCTCTAAGCTCCCAGGAGAAGAATATGTTTAGGAAGGCTATAGTGAACTCCTCCCATTCCACCGGTTTTGCTCCCGCTGGTCTCTCCTCCTTCCACTGGTCGTACCAAATCTGAGCTACCCCTTTCAGCTGGTAGGCAGCCAAATTCGCACTCTCCGAGGAGCTAACACCCATAAATCAGATGATCTTCTTGATCTCATCCACAAACTCCTATGGGTCCTCTCCCACCTTAGATCCATGAAAGCTAGAGGGTTCATCTGGGTGAATTCCCAAATTCGGGCAGCTGTTGCGGACCCATTAGTATTGACCGAAACCATCTACTGGCTCACCTGGTTAGTGACTGTCTGTGCGAGCGGTTGTATAGCTGCCCTGAACTCTACGGAGGACACTAGGTCGTCGTGAGAGGCTTCTAGAGTTGGTGGGGCAGGTCGGTGAGCGTTGCCGGCCCTTCTTCCGTTACCACATTGTGGAGGCAAGATTTCACTAAAATAAAACAGAACACGAGTTAGGAGAACGTTTCTGGAATTGAACTTCAACGCATGATAAAGAGTATGAACAAAAAGGAAGTTTTCCTAATAACGACTAGTAGCCTCCTCATCATCAGTGTGGCGTGCTTCACACCCATGAAAAGGACTCTACTCGATATAGCTTTCAGAAATCCTAGGATACTCTAAACCTAGTTCCATGATACCAAGTTTGTTACACCCCAAAAAGAAAGTTTTCCTAACCCATTAGTATTGACCGAAACCAGCTGCTGGTTCACCTGGTTAGTGACTGTCTGTGCGAGCGGTTGTATAGCTGCCCTGAACTCTACGGAGGACACTAGGTCATCGTGAGAGGCTGCTGGAGTTGGTGGAGTAGGCCGGTGAGCATTGCCGGCCCTTCTTCCGTTACCATATTGTGGAGGCAAGATTTCACTAAAATAAAACAGAACACAAGTTAGGAGAACGTTTCTGGAATTGAACTTCAACGCATGATAAAGAGTATGAACAAAAAGGAAGTTTTCCTAATAACGACTAGTAGCCTCCTCGTCATCAGTGTGGCGTGCTTCACACCCATGAAAAGGACTCTACTCGACGCAGCTTTCAGAAATCCTAGGATACTCTAAACCTAGTGCCCTGATACCAAGTTTGTCACGCCCCGAGTCTATTCCCTGGACAATACAAGATACTTGAAGTCACAAGTAACACCAAGTCAACCCATGGTCTGTCATTACGCTGGAAATATAAGTAAAAACATAGCAGAAACTTTGAAAATAATTAAAATAAAACATTCATGAAGAAGAACTAAATGATAAAGTTTAAATGATTGAAACAAAGCTAAAAATATGAATCTATGTTTGTGTTTGAAAGCCATCTATCTGATGATTTGCTGGGAAAGGCCCCCAGCTAACTCTAAGTATAATTGAAAGAAATATACTGAAAAGAAATAATCCTCGTCCTCGAAGGATGAGGACTCACCACTGATGCAGCTGAAAACTTCTGGGCCAGATCATCTAACGGTGCTAAGATTGAGAACTTGTAGTTGTATCATAAAACCATACAACATAAAAGGTATGTGTCAGTACTATGAATGTACTAAGTAAGTAGGAGAAACCATAACATGGAGAATAAAACAATTGAACTGTGACATGCAATGACCAACTGAAATGCTGAAATTGAATAAACTGTGATATACTGAGTTAGTCAAAATGGCCCTGTTTGATGGTAAAAGACATGCCCTATATCTGAGACACTAATCTGCACTACTGTACTGAACTAATTTGAATTGAGAAGTCTGAAACTGTTCTAATTGAGCAAATATGAGACTGAACTGAACCGACTAATGGGAGAGTCTATAACCGACATATAACCTTGTGAGCTAGACGTGGAGTCTGATGTATACACCTTATCGGTAGGACCCAATATACCTTTCCAGGGTATAAAGGCATGAACTGGGTGATCACAAGTATGGAGCCATGAGGCAAATCAAAAAAATAACCTATGGTGGCAACATAGTTCTAGGAACCAGGGTGCGTTGGAACCCTGGTCCGCTCGGTGCTAAGTCCTACTCCGAATGGATTATCCAAGACTAACTACTAAGATGATAGCTCGAAACTGGGGCCCAAGAATAAGTCAGGAATACCTATTTGGAAGTACCTTGAGAGTCTTATCGGACCGAATTCTGTAACTAGTGTTCTAAGACTGGTTAGAGCTGCTTATCTAGAAGCGTCGTACCGTCTAAAGAACAAATCATAATTTGAAACTGAGGTCCTAAGGCTTGACAGAGCTGCTTATTTGGAAGTGTTATGACCGCCTAAAGAACCACTAAAATCTGATACTAAGTCCAATACTTATAACTGGGAGGCATCACTGACACCTCAAGAATTAACTGTAGTCAAACTTATCAGCTGACATTTCTGGACAACACTGCGTCTAATAATATGAATGAGACTAGACATTTAAATATCCGACTAAAATTTCCACATACACTAATAATATGGAAATTTCAAATATGTTAGAATCAAGCTACAGGAAAACTAGTCCAACATGCGAGATTCTAATTACTATTGAAATGAGAACTAGGGCTAAATAATTCGACAAGATACAATTCTCATAAATATCTATAAATAGGGAATAAGCAGTTAAAAATCAAGAGAAATATGCCACTCAACATTTTAAATATATAAGTCTGACAACCCTCTACATTTCAAATCTGCAGGGCTAAATTGATAGAGGAAAAATAATGAAGATTTGGGGGACATACCTAGATAAAAATTCCCTGAAGAAGAAAGCTTAAAGTTCTACACCGCTGAGGAACCCTAGTTCTTGTTTGAGAGAAGAAGTATGATCACTTTTCTAAGAGTTTACGTGGGGAAGAGGGGGAAAACCGTTCAATCCCTCTAATATTTTTGAAATAATACTCAAAACAACGTAGTTTAGGGACTAAATAAGTGGGAATTTACAAAAATATCCCTAGAATAAAATTTTGGAAACTGGCTGACACGGACCCAACGGGTCACTCAATGGCTGCCTGGGGGTTTAAACCCCGAATCTGGAAATTTGGTCACCATGACTCGTTGGGTGAACCAATGAGTCATTAGTTCCTCCCATGGTCACTGAACGAGGAAACCCGGAGAGCTTGACAATGGGTGACACAGTGACTCGTTGGTGGACCTAACGGATCGTTGTGTCTTGTGTTATGTTCATTGGAAGGATTTCTTAAAATTCTCAAAGTTGAAACGACAGGTGATGAGAACGACTCGTTGTGGGAAACAATGGGTTGTTGTTTCCACTCATCGTCACTAGAAGGTGGTTTCTGGGTTTTTCACCCAATGATTCTCACAAAGGGTCATTGTTTCTGAAAATGACTCGTTGGTTGAGTCATGGGGTCCTAGAAAGGATTTCTGCACTGGGGAAACAACGACTGACAGGACAACTCATTGTTTCTCACAACGGGTCATTTCTTATCTCGTTGGTTCCTGAGAGACCAAACACTATTGACCACGACTGACACAATGAGTCGTTGCAGCTGACCACGACTCATTGTCTCAATCGTTCGGAGACAAATTTCCTGGTTTTCTTCTGGATTTTTCTTGCAAGGTCTGAGTTTGGTCTAGAAAAGTTTCAGGGTGTTACATATGCGATCTGGACAGACCAGGTTGATGCCTAGGGGACTAGAACTTTAGTATCACAGTCTTACCTTCAGGTTAATAGTTGTAGTGGTTGCCTGTCTGATATTGTGACTAACTACTTAGAGTTGTATCCAGTTATTAGCAGCCCTGTAGTTGTTCTAGGCGAGGGAACCATATAGTTGGTAGCCTACAACATTTCTATTTACTTATGAACTACGATTGTACTAGTATGACCTTTAGATTATCGCCTTGGTCACCCAAGACCTCGCCCTTTTCATTCTAAGTCGGTTGATTTTATAATTGCTTTCATAACCATCTGGCCAGCTATGGATGCATGAAATGTGCCTTTTGGATGCTACACAAAATGCTTTAGGGGCGAGTAACAGTTGTGTTAGGCCTAAGGGGCTATGTACCCTTACTAACCGACGTGTAATATATAAGTTTGGCTTGTCAAATTCTATATAGACTTCTCAAGGAGCGAGATATAATCATAAAGTGCCTATGGGGCTATATTATGCTCATGGAGCAATATGAAGTCGAGGGCGACTATATTGAGGCCTGCAGAGCCATTTGAAGTTTGGTGTCCTTACTAGCTTCCCCTATGCCTGAGTTGGCGTCACTGACCCTCAGTAGAGCCTTGTGCACTCAGGGTGCAGTTACAGGAGCCCAGACGGCTCAGATATAGTTACAGGAGTCTAGATGGATCAGACACAATCACAGGAGCATAGAAGGCTCAGTTACAGTCTTAAAGGTCAAGTATGCCTTAGTTACAGCTTATCTACAGGGCTACAGTGATGCAAATAGGAGTGTTTGAATTGTATCAACTTGTCAGGGCTTATGGGAGCCAAGGTAGGTCATTCTATGTTGTTTGTACCTTCTAGGCTTATGGGGGCTAGGTTAGGTTCTTGTTTATACATTTGCTTGCTAGCTATATTTCATGTTTGTGAGATTGTTTAGGTTAACTTCCGGCCCTTGTTGCTGATTATTTACAGTTCCTTTATCAGCTTTTATTAAACTTTTATTACTGCCGTACATATTCTGTATATATTGTACTGATGCCCACGCATGGGGTAGTGCATACTCGCCTACAAGTTCAGATAGATAGATTTCGCGATGTAGTTAGTAGTTTTCAAGAGTCGGTAGATTGGCCAGGTCCTTTCCTTTGGAGTTTTCAGATATTAGAGGTTTTCCTATCTTTTGTTGTATAGTTTGGGTAGGTTGGGGCCCTGTCCCGACTAATATCATACTCTTAGAAGCTTGTAGACTGCAGTTCTTAGTTAGTTGTGCATTTTTGGCCATATGGGGCCTATATGTGATATAATATGCGTTTTTGGTCACGTGGGGTTGTCATGACCCGAACATAGGCTCGGATTGAGACACGGGAAAAAGAACCTCGGGAGACTCCAAGTCGACCCATGGGATGAACATGACATCTAAACTCAACACAATCAAGCGAAATTGTAACATATATAACATAGCGGAAGTCTGAAAATATGATAACACAAATATATGAATACATACACAAGTATAAAGCTGAATACACACTATGTCTGATAAGCCTCTACTATTGACGAGTTGATGTGATAGGACCCCAACTAACTCACTAAAGTCTGAAACTGGAAATGTTGTTAATACAACTAAAATGAAGGGACCTCGAAAGATGAGGACTCACCAACTCTGGCTGGAAAGTGCTAACACTGAGGATCTGGCTAACAGCGGGACTGAGCCTGTATCATGAAATAATAAAACATAGAGTATACGGTCAGTACGTGAAATGGACCGAACATGCAGGGTAAGTAAAACTGCTTAGCAAGTAAAAACATAGATCATGCATAACATAGAACATTTCCTTATAAGATTCTGAGAGTATGACTTGTATGCTATTATCTGAAAACATGTCTTTAACATAACTGAATCTCATAACTGAATCAAATGACCCAAAACAGAAACTAATTATGCATAAGTAAAACTAAACATTGGGTCAAACCTGTTGAATGCATAATATAATGACTGATGAACATGCATAACTAAAAACATGAGGAACAATGAGAGACTCGTCATATAACCGACATTACCATGATAGAGCTTACATGGTCTCGACAATTATACTCAAGTGGGCAGAGCCGTCAAAAGCTTTTCCAGGGCTAAGGATGCTACCATGATATCGATGTCAAGCTAAAGGCCCCTTGGGGACAGGGGAAGCTCATAAGGGAGGTCCTAAATAATCTGAATATACCTACATTGGCACGTAGTTTGGAGGCATAGGGTGGACTGACCCTTAGCGTGCTAGACACTACTCCAAAAAACATGCATATGCTCTTCATCATTTTTCAACGAAGCTGACCATCGACTAGTGACGAAGCTGAATCATAACATACATGCATAATCTAAAATCATAATATGAGGAGCCTTGGGCTCAAACCATCCACAAGGTGAAAAGAGTGGGAGTCTAGACTCCAAAATCATGTGGAAAGCAAATAACATGAAATTTAGATCAACCATGAAACATACTTGATCATATGGGCTTGCCCAATACTTAAACATGCTTAACATAGACTACATAATTTGAAAATATGAACATGGAAATGGGTAATTCGAAATCATACTTTACATTTCATCATGCATGAATACATATATCATAAATCTCAACTTTCATGAACTTCCATGGGTGGGCATCATAATTTGTAAAACTTGAAAACATAATTAATAATTGAAAACATTGTAAAGTATGCCCATGAATCATAATTTGACATTAGAAGCACGTATAGATCATACCCATGACTGATACTTAGAGAATTCACATGTTGGGTTCAAACCCCATAGATTCATCAACTAGAATTTTAATGAAATTGAAGAGGAATTGGGCATGGGTGTGGATGAATACACCCATTCATAACCCTACATACTTGGAGAAATCTGATTTCACAAACCATCTTGAAAGCCCAATGGAATTTGGGGAATAACTTAATGAATCCTAAGCTTGATCACCCTTAGAAACCACTAAGCTTGCATACATGGAAGAGATCGGGTTTAGAATGAGTTTAACCCTCTTAAAACACCCTTTTATGAGCTTAAAGCAACATAGTATAGGCCTTAGGAACTCAAGAATTACGAAAAACCCCGTAATAAATTTGTAGGAAAATACTCACTGCCAGTCCCAATGTGGGACTGGACAAATTGTGGTCTGGAGGGACGGCTCTCGTCTGCCTGCTGTTGCCATCACTGGAATCATACCTCTGTGGATGACCACGAGGGACACCACGTGGTGACAAGTCGTGCCTTGCACTGTCCAAACTCTTCACCTTCAAGCCACCACTGACCACGAGAGACTTAACGACTCGTGGTCCTAACCACTATTCGTGGCCTCTCCTGTGGTCAACTACTTGGCCTAAAAATCTAACCAAGTCCACCCTCCTCCCCATGAGTCACTTGACGACTCGTGGTACACATCACGGGTCACTGGAAAAATCATCTGGTGACTTGGTGCAGATCTCCGTTTCAGCCCTCTGGTCTGATCTTAGGGCTTTTCGGGTATTACAATATCTACCCCTTGGGAACATTCGTCCTCGAGTATGGGTAAACATAATGAAAAACTGAGAAATGCATTTGCCATATCAAATACTGAACATTTAGAGCTGAAAACTTATGGAGTGACTGATTCCAGACTGAAATACATGACTGAACTGAATTTATGAATCACACATACATATATTGACATGAAAGAAACTAGGGCACATGAACTGAACATGAAACTGAATAGATTACTAGGGAGGAAATAGATACCTTAAGATGAAACTGAGCCGGAAAGGAATAGATGCGGGTATTTAGCCATCATATCTGCTTCGGCTTCCCAGGTATCTCCCTCAACGTGTTGATTCCTCCACAAAACCCCGACTGAGGCTACTTCTTTGTTTCTTAGCTTCTGAACTTTACGTTCAAGTATTTCCACCAGAACCTCCTCATAACGAAGGCCATCCTTCACGCCTTATGCCCTCCATCAGAACTACTAGAGCTAGATCACCCAAACACTTCTTTAAGAGCGATACATGGAAAACTGGATGAACTGAAGCTAGTTCTGAGGGAAACTCCAACTCATAGGCCACCTTGCCAAGACGTCTTACAATTCGATACGGGCCAACATAACCGGGGCTAAGTTTCCCTTGCTTTCCGAATCTCATCACTCCCTTCATGGGAGACACCTTCAAAAACACCTAATCATCAACTTCAAACTCAAGTTCTTTCCTCCTCACATTCGCATAAGACTTTTGACGACTCTGAGTTGTTTTTAACCTTTCCCTTATAAGATGAACCTTCTCCATAGCCTCATAAACCAAATCTAGTCCTATCAAATTAGCTGCACCGACCTCAAACCATCCAATAGGAGATCTACACCTCCACCCATAGAGAGCCTCTAACGGAGCCATCTGAATGCTGGTATGGTAGCTGTTGTTATATGCAAACTCAATAAGAGGCAAATGATCATCCCAACTACCCTTGAAATCAATCACACATGCTCTCAACATATCCTCAAAAGTATGAATGGTCCGCTCGGCCTGACCATCTGTTTGCGGGTGAAGTGTTGTGCTAAGCTTGACTTGAGAACCAAGTCCCTTCTGAAACGATCTCCTAAACTAGGAGGAAAACTGAGTACCTCTATATGATATGATGGAAAAGGGCACTCCATGCAACCGAACTAATTCCCGAATGTATAACTTAGCATAATTCTCTGCTGGGTCAGTAGTTTTGGCCTGTAGAAAATGAGCTGCCTTAGTAAACCTATCCACAACCACCCAAATGGATTCATACTATCGGCGAGTACGAGGAAACCCCGTAATAAAGTCCATATTGATTTACTTCCACTTACAAGTAGGAATACTAATTTCTTGAAGCACACCTCTAGGTCTTTGATGCTCAACCTTCACCTGTTTGCAATTCGGACACTTAGCCAAAAACTCTGCTATGTCCTTCTTCATGCGATTCCACCAATAGACTTCCCGTAGATCACGGTACATCTTGGTGGCACCGGATGAATAGAATATCTGGAACCATAAGCCTCATGAAACATATGCTCCCTCAAGTCATCAACACCCGGTACACACAAATGACCCTGATATCATAGCACACCATCTCCCCCTTGGGAGAAGACCTGCACCTTCTGATTTTGAACGGATTCCTTCAATTTTACCAAAATAGGATTCTCGTCTTGTCTAAATTTGATTTCAGTCACTAAAGATGATCTTGATCCATTCTAAATAATAACTCTACCATTTGTCAAGTCAGCAAGACGAACTCCCAACCATGCAAGCCGATGCACAACTTTCATTAACTCTTTCCTCTCCTTATCTACATGGGACACACTTTCCATAAAGATCCTGCTAAGAGCATCTGCCACCATATTTTCCTTGCCTGGATGCTAAAGGACACTAATATCATAATCATTAAGAAGCTCCAACCACCTTCTCTGATGTAAATTTAGATCCTTTTGGATAAACACATATTGTAGGCTTTTGTGGTCCGTAAACACATCCACGTGGACCCCGTACAGATAGTGTCTCCAAATCTTCATGGAAAATACTACCGTCGCCAACTCGAGGTTGTGAGTCGGATAGTTCTTTTTATGGACTTTCAGCTGCCTGGAAGCATAAGCTATAACCTTACCGTGCTGCATTACTACACAACCAAGGCCAATCCTCAAAGCGTCACAATATACCACAAAAATATTGGTACTCTCAGGTAGGGTCAACACTGGTGTTGAGGTGAGTCGAGTCTTCAACTCTTGGAAACTCTTCTCACAAGCCTCTGACGATTAAAACTTTACTTTCTTCTGGGTCAACTTAGTCAATGGTGTTGCAATGGATGAAAACCCTTCAAAAAACCTCCGGAAGAAGCCAGTTAAACCCAAGAAAGTCCTCATATCCGAAGGATTCATTGGTCTAGGCCAATTCTTCACCGGTTCTATCTTTTGAGAGTCCACCTGTATACCCTCACTTGATACCACGTGACCCAAAATTGCCACTGAGTTTAACCAAAACTCACATTTGCTGAACTTTGCATACAATTTGCGATCCTTAAGAGTCTATAGCACCACCCTCAAATGAGCGGCATACTCCTCCTTGCTCTGAGAGTATATAAGAATGTCATCTATGAACACAATCACGAACATGTCTAGATATGGCTTGAACACCCTGATCATCAAATCCAAAAAGCTACAGGAGCATTTGTTAGTCCAAAAGACATAACTACAAACTCATAGTTACCATATCGAATCCTAAAGGCTGTCTTGGGGATGTCACTCTCTTTAACCCTGAGCTGATGATATATGGATCTGAGGTTTATCTTTGAAAAACACTTAGCACCCTGAAGCTGGTCAAACAAATCATCAACCCTGGGGAGAGGATACCTATTCTTGATGGTGACTTTGTTTAATTGCTGATAATCCATGCATATCCGAAGGGAACCATCCTTCTTTCGGATAAAGAGAACTGGTGCATCCCACGGGGATTTTCTAGGTCTAATGAAACCCTTGTTTAAAAGGTCTTTCAACTACTCATTCAACTCCTTTAGCTCGGCTAGAGCCATTCTATAAGGAGGAATAGATATAGGCTGCGTATCGAGAAGAAGGCCTACCAAAATTGATCTCCCGCTCATGAGGAATTCCTCGTAAGTCATTTGGGAACATTTCTGGATATTCACACACTACAGGAACTGATTGAACAGTGGGGGTCTCAGATTAGCATCCTTAACCCTAACTAGATGGTACATGCAACTCCTAGAAATCATCTTTCTAGCCTTAAGGTAGTAAATGAAATGACCTACAAGCATAGCTAAACTACCCAGGACTGGCTCACCCGAAAATCAAAACTCTATCGCACGGGTTCTAGAATTTACTGAGGCATAACATGCATGTAGCCAATCCATGCCAAGAATAACATCAAAATCGGTCATGGCTAACTCTACAAGATATGCTGAGGTGGCTTTCTGAAGGACTGTGACAGGGCAATTTCTATATACCCGTCGAGCTATAACTGAATCATTGACTGGAGTAGAGACTGAGAAGGGTTCTGATATGATTTCGGGACTGACTCCGAAACTACTAGCAGCATAGGGAATCAAAAAAGATAAAGTAGCCCAGGGATCTAACAATGCATATACATTAAGATGGAATACTCGTAAGATACCAGTGACAATATCTAAAGAGACCACCTACTCCTGACGAGGTGCTAGGGCATAGAATTTTTTCTGACACTAACCACCACCCGCACTAGTGGATGCCCCCTGCTGAGCTGGGCGTGCTGGTGGAGCTGCTGATCTGGAGGCTAGGCCTCGGCCCCTATTTTGGCCCTGTCTGGCCTCTAGACAATCTTTGAGCATATGTCCAGGATTCCACACCTAAAACAAGCACCTGAACCTGCAAAATACTGGCCCGCGTGTCTTTGGCCACACCTGCGACACTCTGGAATATCGGAATCTATGGGTCTGCTACCCTGACCTCTAAATCCTGATGCTCGTCCCCTTTGGTCGTGCCTAGATCTGGATGGCACACTCATAGCTGATGGCTCTAGGGATGATGATCTCTAGTGGGACTGCTGACGGTGCCTACCACTAGGTCTCTGCTAGGAGAATCCAAAGCTATCGGTCCTGGCCCTCTTTTTCTCTCTCTCTCGCTCACTCACCTGTACCGCCTCTATCTTCTTGGCGTACAGAACTATTTGAGGAAATTCAGTATCTTGATGAAGCATCATGGTCCAACAATCTTTGACCTAGTAGTCTACTATCCCTTGCACGAACCGACTCACTCAGGCTCTCTGATCTACCACTATCTCAGGTGCATACTTGGACAAGTGAGTGAACTCTAAAGCGTACTCCTGGACTGTTATCTTATCCTGCTTTAGGTTCACAAACTCAGCTGCTTTAATCTCCATCATCTCACGAGGGAAGAAACGATCCAGAAATGCGGTATGGAACTCATCCCATCTAATAGGACCTGTTCCAACTGCCCTGCTATCCTTCCATTGCTTGAACCAGATGTGTGCAACGCCTTTCAACTGATATGAAGCTAGATTTTTGCACTCCTCCCCAATCACCCCCATGATCTGGGTGATCTTTAGCACTTCATCAGTAAACTCATGTGGGTCGTCGTCCAGCTTTGACCCAAGGAACTCTGAAGGGTTCATCCTCAGAAAATCTCTAACTTACACCGCTGCCACGTTCCCATTCTGGGGGACATGCGTTACCACCTCTTGGTTGACTGATGAGCCCGCAAGTGTACGGGTCGTACAAGTAATACAGTGGCTCTTTTGAAGAACCGGATTGTCGAACCCACAGGAATAGGAATACGGGGTGAA
>JACEIK010013289.1:0-11757 GCA_018107945.1 Datura stramonium
TATAGTACGGGTAGGTCGGGGCCCTGTCCCGACCATCTTATCAGTATTCTTAGAGGCTTGCAGATTGTGTATATATCTCCCTGTGGTTAGTTGTGTCAGTTGTGTGTGGTCGTGCGTATGTTTAGCTTTTTAGTATTGTTGTTTATGTTGGCTGTGTGGGGCCATATCCAGTTAGTAGTGGTGACCTTGTTGGTCACGTAGTTGTTTAGCATCTGTTATCTTGATTCAGAAGTAACTAGTCAGCATGGTGTCTTTGTCGGCCCACATAGGCTCCCTTATATCGATATGATTCTGGTTAGCTGTTGTTGTTGTATAGGTGGCTATAGGCCTAGTCGGCCAGGGACTGTATTTATAGCCGCTATATAGCCCGTTGATTCCGTGAATCAGATTTAGAGCCAGCCAGGCACCAGATGTGTTTAGGCTCAGTAGTGTAGCAGTTCAGGTCATAGTAGGGCACTGGATGCCAGTCATACCCCCCAAGGAGGGGCGTGATAGGGTAATATCATAAATCCATAATTAAAATATTGTAAATGATGCTGGGTTCGTAAATATCATAATTTGAAGAGAAGATCATAATTCGATTCATCATAGGTCATACAAAATTTGGCTTAATTTCATAGAAATCAAAAATTGATAAACTTATAAATGATTTAAATAATAAAAACTGATCAAACCCCTTAGATTATGATGAGATTCTAAAATCACAAAATCCATTATCAAATCACTAGACTTTTATATAAATCAACTTTAAAACCCCATGAGCTTTTAATACAATTTTCATAAAAATCATAGAGGATGGGCATGGGTGTTGAAGGAATAACCCATTGATAGCCTTACATACCTAGGACCACTGATTCTTTACCTCTCTTGAATGCCAAAGAAGAAATTGAAAGGAATTAGGGAAGAAAACCTTGAATCACCTTTGATCACCCCTCTAAACTCATGCATGCGTGAATGAAGACATAGAAACAAAAATCCCCTTAAAAACCCACCTTTCATAAGCTAAAATGATGTAGTTTAGGGTCTCTTAGTGTGTAAAAGTTGAAAATGCAGTTATTGAATCTAGCCTGAAAATTGGCTAGGTTGAACTAACGGATGGAACCAACGGGTCGTTAGAGCTTACGACCAACCAGTTCTGTCGCTCGTCATTTGCACTACCATAGCTTACCTCCGGAACTGACCAACGGACGGACAAGATGACTCTTCCTCCAACACAATGATCTGTTGCATCATCCATTGTTTGCTTATCACAAAATCTGAACCTGCTTACCACGAGCCTCACCACGACTCGTGGTTCCTTCCAACGAGTCTTGGTCTTGATCCATCATCTACACTAGGAATTATTGCAACCCAATGATTACTGGTAATAACGAGTCGTCATTCCTCACAATGAGTCATTGGACGACCCATTGTATCCTAGCCTCCTTCAACACCTGCTAACAATGACTCGTTGTCTCAAACAACGAGTCATGGTGTCATCTGTCGTCTCCACTGCCACCCAGACTTCCCCACACCACGACAGCATACAACGACCCATGGTCTGATACCACGAGTTGTGACATGGCCCGTCCTGTGCAATCTTTCCTTGTTTCAACAAATTTCACTTTTAACCCCTGGGTCTACTCCTAGGAACTTTCGGGGTATTACAAGTACACTACCAAACACTTAAATATCTAAGTTAAATACCTGACCACAACCAACCTTACGACTCGTATCCCAAACCACGAATCGTGGCTTCACCTGTGGTCAACCCCCAAACAAAAAATCCAACTAAACTCTCCCTTCACTCTATGAGTCACCTAACGACTCGTGGTGCACCTCACGTGTTATACCCCGGGAACCCAAGTATCAGACGTGGGAGTCAAATGGGGAAGAATTTGGAAAATGTTGCAGCAGTGCAAAATGAGTCGCTAGATGTCTTTTGAAGAGACCCCATGAGTCATCAAGTGGCCCATGGGAAGGTTGGACTGTGCTAAGGAGTTGAGGTCACCACGGGTGTGGGAACGACTCGTGTTCAGCAAGCACGACTCATTAGGTCTCCAGTGTGTTGAGGTTAAGGTTTACCCAGGAGGTTTGACTAGTGTACTTAACGGATGGGACCCCACAAGTCGTGGCCAGCCCCAACGAATCGTGAGGTGGGTCGTGAGCAATCCTATAGAAATTTGATTAAGGATGAGGCAGTGTACTTGACAAAAGCTGGTAACGAGCCGTTGCCTTGGGGGACAAGTCGTCATGTCCTCCGTTAAAAGCCTAGGTGAAAAGTTCCATTTGACTCAACGAAACGACCCAACGACTCGTTGTCCTTGGTAACAATCGTCAGGTCGCCCGTTAGGGTCACCTGACAATTATTTCTTGCAAATTAGTAAGGGACGTCTCATAATTTCCTATGCTCCTAGGACCTAAACTACGTCATTTTGAGGTCGGGACAAGGTCCTTTTATGAGGAAAAACCCATGCAAAATTTCATTTGGCATTTGCAAGATCAAGAGAGGGGAGTAGGTGGGGGTTTTAGTGTCTTGTTCAAGATTCTTGAAGTTCCACCTGGGGTTTCTCAAGGGATTTAAGAATCACGTAATTCTAGGAATTTGGGGTTTTGAATGGGTAGTTTAGTCCCTACCCATACTCAAATTCTCCCCAAATTCTATGTTAAAAGCTATCAATTCTTGTTTGTTCATAACCCAAATGCATGTTTCCTCAAAAATCGATATGAACATGTTGTAGTATGTCTAAAATCATGGGTTTGAATTATTGGGTTGTTTTCACTTATTTTATTCAGTATTTGATAGTTTAAATCCATAAGAGCACATGTGCCCAAATCATGGGGTTTTAGTGAAATTCATGGTTATGGTGGTTTCTAAAGCATGATATGAACTTTTGAATTTTTAGCATGTTTTCTATTACTCATGTTATAATGATCATGTTTTCCACAAATTTAAGCATTTCAAGTATGATTGAAATTATGGGCAATGCCCACACGTCGCTTATGATTCATGAACTATGATTTTAGCCGAAACAAGGGCCCTATTTCCATGGCTAGTATCACGAATTCTCAAACATGTTATGATTATCTCAATTTAACTATCCATGCATGTCATGTATGAATTTTATGAGCACGTTGCATGTTTTTGGAGTAGTACTTAAACCGAGTAGGTTTGGGGCCTAGATTATTCCCCGAATCTCAAAACTATATTCCAATGCAGGTTATGTATGGGACCATCTCAGTGTATATCCCCTATGACCTATGGGGTCTTCATGAGTGATATCACGTCTTTCATGGTTCATACCATTTGCAAGGTATGGATGGCCTCCCAACTAGGCTTACAAGTCGGACTCCATGTGTGCTCGTATGGGGTATGTCGGTTATAGAAATCTCCCACTGTTCCTCATGTTTTAATGAATGTATGATTATGTTCTTTCGGCTCAAGTCGTGTTTATGAAATGTGTTCCCTCGTGTTATTACTACGACAGGTTTATGGATATTTCGGAAATCTTGAGCCTTACGATATATTTATGATTTCGGAATTTATGATCATGATGTCCCCACTCCTATAACTTTTATGTTTTCAAGTATTGTTTCGCGTACCTCGTATACTCAGTACCTTCTAAATACTGACTCACATATTTTCAGGATCCTGTTCGCAGGTTCAGCATCGTTCCTAGCTTGCTTTCAGTCCCGCTCCCAGCTTTCAGTGGTGTGTCCTCATGGTTCGAGGGCTTTAAGTTTTGGCCTTGTTTATCCCTTTTGCTAAAATATGTTGGGGTTAGTTGGGGTCTTGTCCCTTCAACCCACCTATTAGGATTAGAGGCTTTAAGACTTAACTGTAGTATTATGTTATTTATGCTTCAATCGTGTATTATCGATTCATATATATTTTCTGTTGCATTTTCATTTTTGATTTCAAAGATTTTAAGCTAAGTCTTTCGCCTTTTGTGAATGCATTAGACATATACTCATTCCATGGGTTGACTTGGAGTCTTCAGGGCTCCTTATCCCGTGTCTACAATCCGAGTGTACTCTCGGGTCATGACAAACTTGGTATCAGAGCAATAGGTTTAGGTGTGTCCTAGGGAGTCTGAAAGCCGCGTTAGGTAGAGTTTTTTTTCATGGGTGTGAAGCATGCCACAGTTATGACGAAGAGGCTACTAAACATTTCTGGAAATATCCCCTTCTTTCATGATCTATGTCATGCGGTGAAAACCTCACCATCGTTCTAATTCGTGTGTTTCGCGATTGCAGAAAATTATGCCTCCCAAGAGGATGAACAGAAGGAGGAACACAAATGATGAAGGTCGCGAGGCTGGACATGATCACGGGCGTCAACAAGCCCCACCTGTTGAGGAGCCCCAGGCACTAGAGCCAGCTGCACACGCCGAGTTTCGGGCGGCTATACAAATGTTGGTGCAGTCCTTGACCGCTCAGGTCAACCAGCCGGCTATTGCACATGTTCCATAGAACGGAAATGTAGTGGCAGCCTAGATCAAGGACTTTCTGAGTATGAACTCTCCCGAGTTCACAAGGGCAAAGGTGGACGAGGATCCACACGAGTTCATTGAAGGGATCTTGAAGGTCACTCAAGTTATGGGAGTGAAAAATGAGGAGTGTGCTAATTTTGCCTCTTATCAGCTTAAGGAGGTTGCCTATATTTGGTTCAAGCAATGGAAGGACATCCGGACAGTGGAAGAAGGCTCTATTAGCTGGGACGAGTTCCACATGGCCTTTCTCGACAGGTTCTTCCCTTGGGAGATGAAGGAATTAAAGGAAACTGAGTTTTTTAATCTGAAATAGGGAAAGATAATGGTGTTAGAATATTCACTTGAGTTCACTCACCTATCAAAGTATGCCCCTGAGATACTGATGGACCAGAGGGCGCGGGTGAGCAAATTCGTGCAGGGAGTAGACGAGTATTTAGACAAGGACTGCAGAACAGCCATACTTCCTCATTATATGGACTACACACGGATAGTCCTTTATGCCCAGCAGATGGAGGCAGCTCATATGAGGCATAGAGAGGCCAAGAGGGCCAGAACTGATAGCTACAGGTCCTCCTAGTCGAGGCCAGAAGGTGGGCCTCACAAATAGTCCCATCACATGTCTATTACACCAGAACCATCTTCAGCCAGTACTCCATCTAGGCCACGAAAGGATTAGAGGAGCAGGGCCTCAGGTTTGAGGAGTTAGAATAGCATGCACACAGAGCGCAAATTCCCATCTTGTTCTAGTTGTGGCAAGAACCACCTGGGGAAGTGTTTGGTGGGCTCAGATGCTTGCTTCGGGTGTGGAAAACCCGAACACAGGCTCAGAAATTGCCTGCAACCTGGTTAGGTTGTGGTGGAGCCCGCTCTCCGGCATCTAGTTCAGCAGCTCAAGCGGCGCATCCTATTCAGCAAGGTGTTTCAACTGGCCCAGCTGGCGGTCAGCGCCAGAACCAGTTTTATGCACTTTGCTCTCGACCGGAGCAGAAGACTTCTCCCGATGTGGTTACGGGTATGTTGCAAGTCTTTCATACTGATGCTTATGCTTTGTTAGATCCAAGAGTTTCTCTGTCTTTTGTGACACCTAACATTGCTAGCAACTTTTGGGTCAGTCTAAAACTTTGTTAGAACCATTTTCTATGTTTACTCCGATTGGGATTCAGTCGTAGCGAGGCGTCTATATAGAGGTTTCCCTATTACCTTATTGCATAAGGTTACCTCCGCACACTTAGTAGAATTGGCTATGACTAATTTTGACATTATTTTTGGCATGGACTGGTTGTTTGCATGATATGCTTCTATTAATTGTAGAACCCGAGCGATAGAATTTTGGTTTCCAAGTGAGCCAGTTTTAGAATGGAGGGGTAGTTTAGCAGTACCCGTAGGCCATTTTATCTCCAATCTCAAGGCTCGTAGAAGGATTGCTAAGGGTTGTATTTACCATTTGGTTAGGGTTAAGGATGCCACGTCTGAGACCCCGACCATTCAGTCAGTCCCCGTGGTATGTGAGTATCCCGAGGTATTCCTAGATGACCTACCAGGTGCTCCTCCCGAGATGGAGATTGACTTTGAGATTGAGCTTCTACCCAACCCGCAACCCATATCGATTCCTCCCTACGAACGGCTCCAGCCGAGCTAAAAGGGTTAAAGGAGCAGTTGAAGTATTTGTCAGACAAAGGTTTCATTAGACCGAGCAAGTCCCCATAGGGTTCCCCAGTGTTGTTCGTCCGAAATAAAGACGGTTCTCTTCGGATGTGTATTGACTATAGGCTGTTGAACAAGGTCACCATCAAGAATAGGTACCCTTTACCCAGGATTGATGATCTATTCTATCATCATTAGGGTGCCAAGTATTTCTCCAAGATAGATCTCAAGTTCGGGTATCACCAGCTCAGGATTCGGGAGAGCGATATACCAAAGACTACTTTCAGAACCCGGTATTTCCATTATGAATTCGTTATTATGTCTCTTGGACTAACCAATTCCCCTGCAGCTTTTATGGACCTAATGAATAGGGTATTCAAGGAATATCTAGATATGTTCATGATCGTATTCATTGATGATATATTAATATACTCCAGGAGCCAGGAGGAGCATGCCGCACATCTGAGGGTACCACTCTAGACCCTCAAGGATAACCAACTATATGCCAAGTTCAGCAAATATGAGTTTTGGCTGAATTCAGTTGCATTCTTGGGACATATTGTGTCAAGTGAAGGTCTAAGGGTGGACTCCCAAAAAATAGTGGCGGTAAAGAACTTGCCCAGACCGGTAAGCCCTTTAGAGATAGGAGCTTTTTGGGCTTAGTGGTTTACTATCGGAGGGTTGTAGAAGGTTTCTCATCCATTGCAGCCCCATTGACTAGATTGACTCAGAAACAGGTGAAGTTCCAATAGTCGAAGGCTTTTGAGAAGAGCTTCCAGGAATTGAAGGCTAGACTCACTTCAGCACTGGTGTTGACTTTACCGGAGGGATCCAATGGATTTGTTGTATATTGTGATGCTTCGAGAGTCAGACTGGGATGTTTATTGATGCAACACGGAAACTTCATAGCGTATGCTTCCAGACATCTGAAAATTCATGAGAAAAATTACCCAGCCCATGATCTTGAGTTGGTCGCACTGGTGTTTGCGTTGAATATATGGAGACACTATTTGTATGGGGTTCATGTAGATGCATTCACTGACCACAAAAGCTTACAATATGTGTTCACATAGAAGGATCTCAATCTTCGTCAACAGAGGTGGTTGGAGCTACTTAAGGACTATGACATGAGTGTCCTTTATCACCCTGGTAAGGCCAACGTGGTAGAGGATGCCCTTAGTACACTCTCTATGGTGAGTGTAGCGCATGTGAGTGAGGAAGGATCTGGTGAAGGAGGTGCATCGGCTTGCGTGGTTGGGGGTTAGGTTGGTTGGCTCGGCCGATGGTGGTGTAGTTGTTTAGAATGGATCAGAGTTGTCCTTGGTGATGGAGGTGAAGGCTAATCAAGATGAAATCCAACATTGGTAAAGTTGAAAGAAGCTACTAAAAGTGAAAAGGTAGAAGTCTTCTCCAAAGGGGGAGATGGGTACTCCGGTACCAGGGTCGCTTATTTGTTCTGAACGTAGGGGATTTGAGGAGTCGAAAGTTGTATGAGGTTCACGGATCATAATATTCTATCCATCCAAGTGCCACCAAAATGTATCATGCCTTGCGGGAAATCTTCTGGTGGAATGGCATGAAGAGGGATATAGCAGAATTTGTACCCAAGTGCCCGAATTTCCAACAAGTGAAAGTCGAGCATCAGAGACCGGGGGGCGTACTCAAAGATATCAACATTTCTACTTCGAAGTGTGAAGAAATCAATATGGACTTTGTAACTGGTTTACCCGACACTCGTAGATAGTATGACTCCATTTAGGTTGTGGTCTGTCGATTGACCAAAGATGCTCATTTCTTACCGGTCAAAACCACTGATTCAGCAGAAGATTATGCTAAGTTATACATCCGAGAGCTGGTTTGATTGCGTGGAGTGCTCTTGTCCATTATATCAGATAGAGGCACCCAATTCACCTCTCAGTTCTAGAGATCTTTTCAAAAGGGACTTGGTACCCAGGTCAAGCTCAGAACGACATTTCATCTGCAAACAGATGTCAGGCGGAGAAGATTATCCAAACTCTTGAGGACATGTTGAGAGCTTGTGTTATTGACTTCATGGGTAGTTCGGATGAGCATTTACCTCTTATTGAGTTTTCCTACAACAACAACTATCACTCTAGCATCCAAATGGCACCGTTCGAGGCTCTCAACGGGCGAAGGTGTAGATCGCTCACTGGTTTGTTTAAAGTCGGTGAGGCTTCGTTAGTGGGTCCAGATTTAGTGCATGAGGCTATGGAGAAAGTTCAATTGCTAAGAGAAAGGCTGAAAACAGCTCAAAGTGGCCAAAAGTCTTATGCGGATGTAAGGAGAAGAGAGCTTGAGTCCGAGATCGATGATTGGGTTCTTTTGAAGGTATCTCAGTAATTAGATTTGGGAAGAAAGGGAAAATAAGACCCCGCTATATTGTCCCATACAGGATTGTGAAACGAGTGGGTAAAGTAGCCTATGAGTTAGATTTACCTTCAGAGCTGGCTTCAGTTCATCCCGTATTTCACGTATCTCTCTTGAAAAAGTGCTTGGGAGATCCAACCTTAGTGATCCCGGTGGAAAGTGTTGGTGTGAAGGATAGCCTAAGTTATGAGGAAATTCCTATTGAAATCTTGGATTGTCATGTTCGAAGACCGAGGAATAAGAAACTAGCCTCAGTAAAGGTGTTATGGAGAAATCAGCATGTCGAGGGAGCTACGAGGGATGCCGAAGCTGATATGATGGCAAACACCCCCATTTGTTCCCTACAAGCTCAATTTCAGTTTGAGGTATCAATTTTTGCCCTAAACCTCTATTCAATTTTTCTTGTTTCGTTCATGCGTGCAAGTTTGTTTTATGATATGATATATGTATGTGATGCCTGAATTCAGTCCAGCTATGTAATTCTTTTCGGGGGTAGTCGTTTTGCTAGTTTTCGGCATAAATGATCAGTATTTGCATATGGTGAATGTTTGATTCTAAGTTCTGAATGTATTTTTCTAACATTCGAGGATGAATGTTCCCATGGTGGAAATATTATTATACCCCGAGAACCCAAGGATTAGACTTGGGAGTTAAACAGGAAAAAATTTAAAAACTATTACAGTAGTGCAGAACGAGTCGTTAGATGACTCATGAGGAGAACCCACGAGTCATCAGGTGTCTCGTGGGAAGGTTGGATTGTGCTAAGGAGTTGAGGTCCCCACGGGCACGAGAACGAATCGTGGTGAGCAACCATGAGGTGTCAGGCCTCCCATGGGGTGAGGTTAAGGGTTACCCGGGAGGTTTGACAAGTGTACCTACCAGATGGGACCCACGAGTCATGGCCAGCCCTAACGACTCGTGTGGTAGGTCGTGAGCAAGCCTGTAGAAATTTTTATTAATGATGAGCCAGTGTACTTGACGGAAGCTGGTAATGAGTCATTGCCTCGGGGGACGAGTCTTCATGTCCTCCGTTAAGAGCCCAGGTGAAAAGTTTCAGTGGACTCAAAGAAACGAACCAACGACTCGTTGTCCATAGTAATGAGTCGTCAGGTCGCCTGTTAGGGTCACCTGACAGTTATTTCTTGCGAATTAGTAAGGGCCGTCTCGTTATTTCCTATGCTCCTAGGACCTAAACTGCGTCGTTTTGAGGTCGGTACAAAGTTCTTTTAGGAGGAAAAACCCATGCAAAGTCTCATTTAGCATTTGCAAGATTAAGAAAGGGGAGTAGGAGGGGGTACAAGTGTCTTCTCAAGATTTTTCAAGTTCCATCCAGGGTTTATCAAGGGAGTTAAGAATCACATAAATCCAGGTATGTGGGGTTTTGAATGGGTAGTTTAGTCCTTACCCAGGCTAAAATTCTCCCCAAATTCTATGTTATAAGCTATCAATTCTTCATGGGTCATAATCCAAATGCATGTTTCCTCAAAAATTGATATGAACATGTTGTAGTATGTCTAAAATCACGGGTTTGAATTAATCATCTGTTTTCACTTATTTTATTCTATATTTGATGGTTTAAATCCTTAAAAGCACATGTGCCCAAATCATGGGGTTTTAGTGAAATTCATGTTTATGGTGGTTTCTAAAGCATAATATGAACTTTTGAAATTTTAGAATGTTTTCTATTACTCATGTTATTATGATCATGTTTTCCATAAATTTAAGCATTTAAAGTATTATTGAAATTATGGGCAATGCCCACATGTCGTTTATGATTCATGAACTATGATTTTGGCTGAACCAAGGGCGCCATTTCCATGGCTAGTATCACAAATTCTCAAGCATGTTATGGTTATCTCAATTTAACTATCCATGCATGTCATGTATGAATTTTATGAGCACGTTGCATGTTTTGGGAGTAGTACTTAAACCGAGTAGGTTCGGGGCCTAGCAAACGCCCCGAATCTCAAAACTATGTGCAACTCTAGGTTATGTTTGAGACTGCCTCAGTGTTTGTCCCCTATGCCCTACGGGGTCTTCATGAGTGATATCACGCCTATCATGGTTCATAGCCTTGGCAAGGTATGGACGGTCTCCCGACTAGGCTTACAAGTCAGGCTCCATGTGTGCCCATATGGGGTATGTCGATTATAGAAATCTCCCACTGTTCCTCGTGTTTTAATGCATGTATGATTATTTTCTTTTTTCTAAAGTCATATTTATTAAATGTTTTCCCTCATGTTAATACTACGACAGGTTTATGGATATTTTGGAAACTTTGAGCGTTATGATATATTTATGATTTCAGTATTTATGATCATGATGTCTGCACTCCTATAACTTCTAAGTTTTCAAGTATTGTTTTGTGTACCTCGCATACTCGATACCTTCCAAGTACTGACCCAAATATTTTCAGGATCCGGTTCGAAGGTTTACCATCGTTCCTTGCTTGCTTTCAGTATCGCTCCTAGCTTTCAGTGGTGAGTCCTCATGGTTCGAGGGCTTCATGTTTGGGCCTTGTTTACCCCTTTTGCTAAAAAAAATATTGTGGTTAGTTGGGTTCTTGTCCCTTCAACCCGTCTTTTATGATTAGAGGCTTTCAGACTTAACTGTAGTATTACGCTATTTACGCTTGGATTGGATATTATCGATTCATATATATTTTATGTTGCTTTTTCATTTTGGATTTCAAAGATTTTAAGATAAGTCTTTTGCCTTTTGTGAACAGATTAGATATATGCTCATTCCATGGGTTGACTTGGAGTCTTTGGGGTCTTTTTCCCGTGTCTACGATCCGGGTGTACTCTCGGGTCGTGACATCACGAGTCACCGGATGACTCATCCTTTGACCTGGTACAGAAATTCCTATTTTTCTGCGTCAATCCTCCGGTCTGATCTTAGGGCTTTTCGGGTATTACAGCCAGATGATAACTAAGGAACTTAATAGTAGGAAACCCATACTTTTTAACATTTTGTATATTTTTATTTTACTTTGTAGAGATGAACAGGGCATAACAGACAAAAATAAATTAGGACATTGAGTTAAAAAGTGTAAGTCTGGGGTCAGACACCTAGCATGGGATGCCAGGAATTAAATCCTAGAAGAAGAAAATTTTATCAGGTGAGGCTACAGGGGGCGCACCGCGCCAACCCTTATCTCGATAGGAATTTTTTTTCTAAGTCTATGGTGAGATAGAGGGGCCGACGCTAGAGGGTTTATGGACAAAATTTTTTTGTTAATTTTAGTCAATAT
>JACEIK010013290.1:8966-26853 GCA_018107945.1 Datura stramonium
AGGCTAAAAGTGAGCTAAAACAAAAATGGCCTATGATCATATCCTAACCAACCGTCCTTAACCTATGCAGAGACCAACCAGGCAAGTTCTAGATCCTCAAAAACATACTGCAATGAATACTAAAACCTCACTCACACATGGTAAATGAACTATTTTTACTTCACCTGTCTGGTTCATACATGGATTAACAAGAATAACTACTATTAATAACCAAATGACATAAAAAGATCCACAAAAATCATGCATGTTGTCACAAATACATAGCAAAAATTTTGAATAGGGTCAATTTTTCCCAAAAATACAAAACTAGTGCATTTCTATTGGCTGTATTCCTAAGTTACTTTCTAATAAAACAAAAATCACAACTAAAAAAATCCTAACACATGTCGGTTCTACTAGATATCATACCTGAGGGAAAAGAAGCACGGCAAGAAAAACCCTCAGATGAATAAAATTCCCAAAAACACAAGTACACCCCCTTCTCCTTTTAAAAAAGTGAGCTTCATCCCTGAAGAATAAGATATAAGCATGTAGGGAAGAGAACATACCTGTGGCACTCTAGGCGCTCCTGTCATCTTGTGGAAGTGGTACCTCCGCAGTAGTAGTGGCTCTAGCGGTGGCCGGCACGCTCAATGGTGTAACAACAGGGGGAGTAGTTCCCCCTCAGTGATTGTGGCCGCTTGATCGGTCTCTATAGTAGTTGGGGCTGAATGTGGCTCACCCAAAGCTTCATGGCCACTATCAAGCTCGGGCTGAGCTGTGTTGGAGCTTCCTACTCCTCTAACTCTCTCATGCAGCTCAAACATATGTGTTGTATGAGTCTGCATGCTCTTAATTTTGGCCCGTTGCTTTCTTTCTTCTCTCTTTTCTTCTTCTTCTTTGGACTCTCCTCTGGCCTCCTCAGTAGCTCGCTTCTTACCCTTATTAGCAGCCGTGGAAGGCTCCCAATATGCCGCTAAATCAATATCTTCATCAAGCTTGGCATCAAGGTCTGTAAGAGTGGGGGCTGCTACAACTGTTGGTTGTCATGATGAAAACTCAACTACTTGGCTCCAAAGAGCTCCCAACTCCGCACGGAGACTGCTAGTATATGTCTGCTCCGCCATCCTCATGTTAAATCTGCTCTCAAAGATGTCTAGGTGGGCATGTATGGCTGAGCTGCTGCATCTATCTCAGATTTGACCAATGGCTTTACATTTTCCATCATGGCCTGAATTTTGCACTCTGCTATGGTCAATCGCTTGACCAGCTTCTGAGGATGTCCTGTGGTACCAAGATGTGCCATGTTGGTGCTGGAGTCTGTGAGCTATGCAATGGTGCAGTTGAGGTGCTAGGAGCTGTCTCAAGGTGACCAGCATCTAAAGCCGGTGTCTCGCTCTGCTCTTGTGTGGTGGGGACATTCGCCTATGCATCCCCTGCTGGATGAGATGCTGGTATGGCTATAGGAAGTCTAGATCTTCTTACCGGGTTCATCTCATCCCAGATAAGGCCTATGTCTACAGTCCTCTGCCCCCCCAATCAACCGCTCATCACCCCTTTGAACTCTCTCCTCCCTGCATAAACTGAATACAAGGCTTGGGAATGGGATAGTAGTTCTTACTCCAACCGCTCGGTCTCGTATCTCAATAACTATATTCCTCAAAATATTAAGGGGGTAATGAGACATGAGGAATGCGACCAAAGCTTCCCTATCAACACTTAGTGTGTTGTCATTATCTGTTGGTGCTAGTTGATCACGCACTAGTTTCCAACAGGCTTTTGCTATAAAGTTCAGTGAATTCTCTATCACTTTCTTGCCACCTGTAACCCACTCGTCCTCGTTCTCAGCGATCACCGCTAGACATTGCAGCTGCCTCTGTCGTTCACCTATGCTCAAACTTTTGATCTTCTTCATTGCCTCCACCTTGTAATCATACTCTAGCGTCATTCTGGTCAACAAGAACTGTGGCCCGTAAAAGATTCGAGTGATGGTCCACTCAGATACATCAACCTCGCGACCTTGGACCATCACACTCTCCAAACATGGCTAGTCCTTCACCTTATGCCCTTCCTTTGCTTTCACCTCCATGGTAGCCAAATAGTTGGCATAGAACTCCCAAACGATCTCTTTTGTGTACTATGTTGGAGTCTTTTCCATCCACTCGAACCCATAGAAACTGAAAATCCGCTTCATCTCCTCAACTTCATTCAGTGAGTTTGTGAGGATCCGCAACTCTTCTTGTATGCTCCACCTTGTCTTATCTTTGGCAGTGAGAGAGATGCCCAGCTCATATATTTCTTTAGAGCTTTGCACACTCCACCGAATTGTATGATTTTCTCTGGGTGGGCTCAGCTCTTATGCCTGTGCTTCATTTGAAGCATCCTCCTCTGACTCATCAGTGCCACTTTCTTCTTCACTTTGGGTCTCCCCTGACCCTTCTTTAGCATTGGAGTCATTCCGTGACTTTTGTTGTTCCTCTCTAACTCCCTCTTCAAACTGGAGAGCTTGAGCGGATTTGGCAATGGTTGCTTCGGCTTGGGCCTTTGCTCTTTCCCTAGTGGTTCTGGTTCCATCGGTGTCTGAGGTGTCTACTTGATAATCCTCAAATGAACCACTAGGTGAATCTCCAGCCTTGTAAGACTCTGAGTTAGTTGTTTCATTAATCAATATCCTGCGGGCTCGTGTTTTGTCTGCCCTACATTTGTATGTCATTGTACCTGGTGAGAAAGAGGTTAGCATTCCATTTTTGAAAAGAAAGAAAAAAATAGAATTAGACAGACAATGTTCTGAATTTCATTACGGGTCACCACTACAAGTCGTACCATGAAGGTACAACTCGTGAAAAGTCCCGGTGGTGCCTTACGATTTGCAGGTATGACTCATACCATGAAGATACATTCGTACCTTAAGTTGTCTGATGAAGTCCTATTTCTAGTAATTCTTTGTTTTTCACCACGACTCGTGGTACGACCCGTAGGTCGATTCCACGAGTTGTAGGGTGGACTTCTCAGACAAGCTTTTTCAATTTGGTGGTACGAGCACTTAGTATGGCTTGTAGTATCAACCTACGACCCGTACTGTTCTTCATACCCTTTTCATACCTCATTCACGATTCTTTGTTCAGTGTGTAGGTGTTTGTTTTGCACATTTTTGGGTACTCAAATTTCCCCCAGGTCTAGGCATATCATAGACTCCATTTTAACACTACCCAAACCTCCCCCTTTTTCGACCATTACTCATAACTTCATTTAAGTGTTCCAACGCCAAAGTTCAACAATTTTTCTAGTGGGGTTTCCAGTTGAACTCCAATGCATTAACCCTTTTCGTTTGTTTTTGCTTTAAAGCTTGGTTTTCAGGCATAATCAGTGATTCTCATGGGTTTTGATTCCCTTAAGTTCACTTCCAAAGTATTTAGAATCTGCAATGTAAAACACTTTCTTGATTGTGGCTTTGTTCGACTGGGTATCACTGTGTAGGGTTGGTCGAACTTGGATTTAGCACACACTTGCTCGATTCCTTGTTGTTTGTTGAGTTACGGGTTGTGGGGGATTGAGTTTAACATTGTAATCTTGAGTGTTTAGCGTGGGAGAGGGGTGGATTTGATTTAAATATCTTAGTGCCAAATCAAACAAATCCGGGCCGAGTCGGGTATAAGTGGTGTTTTTGACCCCTCACGACTCGTGCCACGAGCCGTAAGAGGTACCTACTACTTGTCCCCTGACACATAGTGACTTTAATAGAAATAACCTACCTGATGACCTACGACTCGTACAATTGAGGTACGACTCGTAGGATAAACCATGAGTTTTCTCTGCTTCTCGCCACGCTTGCTGCTACGGCTCGTAGGACCTTATCATGGGTCGTACTAAGAGTTTGTAGCAGTTGATTTTTTAGCCACCTGTTTTTGTTTCCCTGCACACTAAGCACATTAGTTCAATAACTTGGGTTTCCTCCCAAGAAGCGCTTGATTTAACATCACGGCACGACGCAGGTGGTCTGGTTGCTCAGATTTGACCAGACCACCACTTGGGTTGCCTTCCATGAAGTACTTTGTTTAAAGTTGCGACACGATGCAAGTCTCTTGACTACTCAGAATTCGTCAGGTGACTCATACTCATCCTCTAGTGCTGAGATCACACTAAATTCCTTCGGTTGCTTCATGGTCCGGCAGATGTTGAAAGTGACCTCTTCTTTATTTAGTCTGAACTTCAGCAGACCAGCTTCCACATCTACTAGAGCTCTCCTAGTGGCAAGGAATGGTCTCCCCAAAATGGTGGGGACCTCATAATCGACCTCGCAATCCAAAATCATGAAGTATGCTGGGAATATGAACTTGTCAACCTTGACGAGCACATCAACTAAGATGCCCACTGGTTTCTTAACTTTTTTGTCGGCCATCAGCAATCGCATGTTAGTCGGTGTGGGTGCACTCAATCCTATCTTCTTGAAAACCACCAAGGGCATTAAATTAATGCTAGCTCCCAAATCACAAAGTGCCCTTGCGAACTCGACATTACCAATGGTGCAAGGTATCGTGAAGGCGCCTGGGTCTTTCTTTTTCTAAGATAAGACCCTCGTTGTTGTGGCACTGCAGTGATGGACATTGTGAACTGGCTCATAGCTCAAAGATCTCTTCTTTTTTACCAGGTCCTTCATGAATTTTTCATACCATGGCATCTACTCTAGTGCTTCGACCAACGGTATGTTCACTGATAGTTGTTTAAGCATTGAAAGGAATTTTTGGAACTTACCGTTGTCCGCCTTTTTCTTCATCCTCTGAGGGAATGGTGGCGGTGGTCGTGGAATAGTATTATACACTTGGGTTGTCCCTTGATCAATGTCACCTTCCTTCTCACCTCTAGGGGCCTCTTTCAACTCACCATTTTGTGTCTCAGCACCCATATCTTCTTCCTCATTCACGCTCTCTTTCATCCTTTCAACTTCAACTGGGAATGGGGGGTCAACTGTGGTCTTACCACTCCTAGTCGTCACTTCCATGCAATGAGCATCATTCTTTGGATTCTGGATAGTGTTGCTAGGGAGTGTACCCTTCTGCCTAGGGTTAATTGATGCTGATAGTTGCCCAAGTTGGTGTTCTATCTGCTTGATGGTGGTGGCATGAGATTCCACTTTCTGACCCATGCTCGATAAGTCACTTCGAATTTCTTTTAATTGATCATCAGTGGACCTCACCTTTTTCAGCATCTCATCCATCATTCCCTCCAACTTTTATTGTGCGACCTTCCCTTCTCGTGTGTTGGGAGGCGCATAGACTCTAGCCCGGTCATTGTGGTATACATCATTCCTTCTCCATTCTCCCTCGTGCTCACAACCACAGCTCTTGTCTCTGAACCCATTCCTATTGTAGTTTTCTCTAAATTGGTTCTGACCTTGATTTCGAGAACCTTGGGCCAATTGTCTTGTCCAAATGCTTGGGAGTTGGCTCGAAAACCTTCCACTTGTCCATCTAGGAAGTTTGCCTCCTCTTCAGAATAAGAGTGATCAGCTCCTTTCTCCCTTCCTTGAGTTCCCACTGCATTTACCTTTTTGGCTCCGGTTCCTATGATATGCTTTGTCAGCAAATCCAATGATGTGTGCATGTGAGCCAACTCCTTATCGCGTTCTTCTTCCTTCCTTAGTTGATCTATAGTCAAACCAATAGCATATGTATCTGCCACTACATCAGCCTCCCTAGTATGCCAGGCCATGTTTGTCTTAGTCACCTTGTCAAGGATAGTGGCTGCTTCCTCCAAAGTGTGACTCATCAATGCTCCTCCAGCCATTGTATCTGCTACAACTTTGGTGATATTATTCAGAGACCTATAAAAACATTTCCAAAAAACTGTCATCTGGATTTTATGGTTTGGGTACTTAGTCAACTTCTTTTTGAACCTCAGCCAGGTTTCATGAAGTGCCACCATCTTAATTTGTTGAAAATTATAGATCTTATCTTTTAGTTGTAACATCCTTGATGGGGGAAAGAATCTCTCCAAAAAGGCCAGTTTAAGCTCCCTCCAGTTGGTTATGGATTCGTTGGGAAACTTTGATAACAATAAAGTAGCTTCCCCTGATAGAGAAAAAGGGAAGAGTCGGAGCTATATGGCATCCTGGCTTACTCCAGGCAACTTGTATTCCTTGCATATTCCTGCGAAGTTCATTAAGTGCAGGTGGCGTCATCTGCTGCGTAGCCACTAAAAACCCCCCTTCATGTTTAACAATTGAATCATGGTGCTCATAATATAAAATTTAGCCCCAACGGACAGTGGTGGTGGCACAATTGCTCCAGTTGACCCAACTTCACCAATATTTGGGTCCTCATCATCGAAAAACTGAGGGGAAAATCTCTGAGCTCGGTTTCCCCTCCCATGTCAACCAGCGTTTACCACCTCATCTCTGTCATCATCAGCCTACTAAAGTGCAGCTAACCAATCTAGCTCGGCTTGCCTGCCTTCTTCAGCTAAGCAGGCTTCTCTCTGCTCAGGGTTTTCCATTCTATGCAGTGCTCGTTCGATTTTTAGGATTTAATGGAACAAGGGGGTTTCCTCTACACCGAGTGCTTGGCATTTACCGTAGAACAACCTGTGGGTATAAAAAACACAAAAATATACGTAATTAAGGAAATAACTATCAAAAATTCAAATACAAGAAAATAACCTAGTCTTAGCTGTATTCCCCGGCAACGGCGCCACTTTTTGATAACGCTCAAACCACACTTCTAACTGAAGTATGAAGCGGACGTTGTTAATAAAGAACCCAACTTAGAGGTTGGGGTCAATCCCATAGGGAATATTGAAGATATAAATTACAGACAATAAGTGAACTTCTATGATAGTTACTTCACAATTGGGGGGATTATAATAACAATCAATAGTACAAGCAAAGCAGCTGTAAAGATTATGGCTGTGAATCAATAATTAAAGGATAACTAGAGTTTATGTTCCCCATGGATTCATAACTTATTTAGGTATACACTCGTGATCTTCATTAATACTTACTTACATAACTGATAACTTAGGTTCATTCAAACGATCGACCAATCCCTACTGAATGACTATACTCAATTACTCGACCAAGTCTCATGAGCGTTTCCAAACTAACCGTTATCACTAAGTTCCAAATATAACTATCATGCGACCACAACTCAAGTTAATACAATGATTATCAAGATCAAGGCTCCATCGTAATTCTCTTTTTCTAATCTCTACCTCTTCGACCAAAGCAAGTAAAGAATTCGGGCACTTCCTAACGTTTTACACCGCTGAGAATCATTAAAGCATGAAGAAAATACAATATAAGTAATTAGTATTGGTTTTAGACTAACTTTGTGCAACCCTATCTTGTTAATCCACCATGGTTCCCAAAACCCTAGCTATGGAGGTTTTAGCCTCTCATAGTTGCAAGGTTGTGAAGTGTGTTCATGATTAAAGACATAAAAACAATACTTACAAATATGATTGAGAAAAATGCTTCCTTTAATTAATCCRMAAAWTCTTGAAGAACAAGTAGCAAGAACAATATGAATTCAAGAAAAGGTTGATCACAAGGTTGAACCAACTCAATTCTTTCTTTCAAATATGTAAAATTGTCTACTACAATGTTTTCCAACTAAAACTAATTCTTCTCAATGTCACCTCCAAAAAATAAAACATAAAACGTATTTATATAGACATAAGAATCCTTTTACTAGGCTAACAGGGCGATTTTCCATATCTGGTGCCGACCTCATCACGGATCATCCTACGACTCCTAAGAGCATCTTATGGTCCGTGGAAGCATCTCATGGTTTGGATTGTTGGCTGATTTTTGGCTAAGTGTCGATCCAAGGTATAATTCGTACCTCCTTCCTACGACTCGTACTAGGCTCTCATGGCTTGATTCTGAATCTTTGCAATTTGTCTGAAGTTCACCACGACTGGTATGGTACGACTCGTACCAAGCTCTCACAGGTTGTGGTCTCCTCTCTTACTGAGAATCAGCCTCTTGTGCACTTCTTCTGGAGTTTATCACGACTGCATTACCACGACTCATACAAGGTTGGTATGATCTGTGGCAAGACTCGTAGGTTCATTCTTCCAGCTTCAACCTTCTGCTTCTTATCATGGGCATCAGTATGACTCGTAGGTCCATCCTACGGATCGTACTGTGGACTGCATTTTTGCCCTTTTTTGCACACTTTTAGCTTGTTTTAGCAAATTTACACTCCAACACCCATTTATCCTGAAATCAAAGGAAAAATGCCTCATATCCACATAAATACACCTAAGTCCATGCTATTTTCTTAGTTTTGAGCGTCAATAGTGTTGTAAATCCATAGCACATCATCATGTAGGATCCATAGATCCAATTCATTCTTTAACATGTATACATTAATTCATATATTCTAGAATTACGGAAATCCCATATAATTAAATCATTCCTTAAACATGTACAACGAGATCATGGTAGAAGCATATGTTTATTTCATGGACCCCATTTTGAAATTTAGTCTAATTTGCGAAGAAGATTCGATAATCATGCCGTTATCATAGGTTCGCCTCATACCCAAAACATTTACATCGAAATCATAATGAAAACATATACATGCTTCACATTTATCAAGCCCATAAGTTCTAATTTCATTTCAATAAATCTATCAAATCATATATTCTAGTTTTTAAGGGAAATCTTACGATCTTTACATATTCTAGACATGGATAGAAGTTCTTGATATAATCAAGTGAATAATAACAAAATCCTATTCGAAGTTTTAAGCTATCTCATGGAGGAAATTCTATAATCATGTATTTTCCCTATTAGGTACATAATTCGAGATATTAAAATAATCCCATAAGCATACATGACTTTTAATCATAATGGGTCTTAGAATTCACAGAAGACATAGAAGAAAACATCCATAAATCGAAACCCTAGATCATGCTTTTCTAGAACAAGAGATTCCGGTTTTAAATAAAATGTTTGGGGCACAAGGATGGAAGGATATCCTTGTTGAGAAACCCACATACCTGATTCAAGAAACTCCACCTGAACTTAACCCTAGAAACCTTAAAGAAATCTTATCAAATCCTTAGTCTTGAGAGAAAGAGGGAAGAAGGGTTTGAGAGGATATTTTGAGGGAGTGAGGGATTAGCCTAGGAAAAACCCTTAAAATCGTCCCTTAAAATTCTCAAAATGATGCCATTTAGGAAGAGGGATCATAGGACTTTACCAAAATACCTCTAGGAATAAGCTTTAAAATCTTCCCGTCGGTGACCACGACTCTCACCACAAGTCGCTACTCCTCACCACGACTCGTGGTGACCAACCGTTGCTTCTGGGGTCCTCTTCTCAGTTTCTGCATCCTAAACCAACGACCAACAATACGAGTTGTTACTTTATCCAATGACTCATCATCACCTCCCGTCGACTCCACTAGTCCATCCTATAATTTCCTTCCAACGACCGACACGACGGCTCGTCGTCCCTTCCAACGGCTCGTTTTCTCCATCCGTTGCTATTGACCCGGAAGCTCTGAACTATGACTAACGACTCTCCATGACAACCCGTTATGGCAACCAATGATTCATCACCTAACTCGTCCACTCTGAGAAGTCCAACTGCAAACTTACCACAATAGCATCTAACGGGTCATTGTTTCACACGACTCATTCCTTCCTCTCGTGGAATCAAAACACTTAGCACCTTTTTTATAAAACCCTTCCAATGATTGCATCTAACGGGTCATTAAAGAAACCAACAACTCATTGGACGAGTCGTTCTGAGGCAATTCCTGCTGTTTTCTGCTAAACTCCATCTAACTCTAGGGTTAGATCTTAAGAACTATTGGGGTGTTACATTGGTTGAAAAAAAGGAGAATTTTGAGTAGTAAGGGCAATGAGAGGTGACCACAAGTCCTGGTCCCTAGTAACAACCCTTGATGTTCCCCGTGATGAGCCACAAGTGAAGTTTTGGCAGTGTACTTTATGACTTGTGGCCACGAGTCGTGGCCAAGGATGACGACTCCTTCAGTCCCTCATTGGGACTGCCAGTCTATTTTTCTGTACGAGTTTATTAAAGCCTTTTTCGTAATTCCTATGATCCTAAGGCATAAATTGCGTCATTTTTAAGCTTTGAATAGTGAGTTTTAAGAAGTGTAAGTTCATTCTAAGTTATTCCTAATTCATGCATGCAAGCTTAGAAGTCTAGAGAGGTGATCAAGCTTAATTTCTTCCAATTTGTTCCTCAATTATTCCCTGGGCAATCAGAAAAGTTGTAGAATCTGATTCTCTCAGGTATGTAGGTTCATGAATGGGTGAAATCATTCACACAGATGTCCAATCCCTTTCTAATTCATGAAAATCTACATGTTGATCCTATGGGGTCTTAATCCAATGCATGAATTTCCTAAGTTTCTACCATGGGTATGATCTAAGAATGTTGCTATTGTTGAATTATGATTCATGGGAAAGTTTTACAATGTTTTTAATTATAAATCATGTTTTCAAGTTTTATAAACTATGATGCCCATCCATGAAAGTTCATGAAAGTTGAGATCTATGATGTATGTTCAAGTATGTTAAGATATTTATGAGAAAGGCATGTTTTCAAGATACCCATGTTTATGATCATGTTTTCAAGTGAATCAAGTATTCTCAAGCATGTTTAAGTATTGGGAAAGCCCAAATTTTCAAGTATGAATTATGATTTCATGTCAATTAGCTTACAACATGGTTTTGGAGTCAAGAATCCCAATTATGTTCAGGTTGTGGTATGGTTTGGCCAAGGCTCCTCATGTATGATTTCAGATTTTATATGTACATGATCATTCAGCTTCGTCAATAGATGATGGTCAGCTTCATTGAAAAATAATGGAGAGCATATGCATGTTTTTGGGAGTAGTGTCTAGCACCGAGTAGGCTAAGGGTCAATCAACCTTGTGCCTCAGAACTACGAGCTAATATAGCTATGTTCAGATATTCGGGACCTCATTTATGAGCTTTACCCTGCCCAAGGGGCCTTCAGCTTGATATCAATATCATGGTAGCGTCTTTAGCCCTGGCAAGGCTTTAGACGACTCTGCCCACTTGAGTGTGATAGTCAGGACCACGTAAGCTCTATCATGGTAATGTCGGTTATAAGATGATTCTCCCATTGTTCCTCATGATTTTAGTTATGCATGTACATCAGTCATGATATTATGATTTCAGCAGGTTTAACCCAATGTTCAGTTTTACTTATGATTATCAGGTTTCAGCTTTGGGTCATTTGATTTGGTTATTATGTTCAGTTATGTTCAAATCATGATTTCAGAAAACAGCATGCAAGCCTTACTCTCAGATTCTTATCTTGATTATGTTTTAGATTATGCATGTTCAACGATTTTACTTAGTTAAACATTACTTTGCATACTCGGTACATTCCATGTACTGACCGCATACTCTATGTTGTACCATTTCATGATACGGGCTCCAATATTCAGACTCAGCCCGTCACTAGCCAGTTTCTGGAGTTAGCATCCTAGCTCAGTTGGTGAGTCCTCATCTCCCGAGGACCATTTCTTATCAATTATCTTTGTTATTTCAATTTCATACTTAGAGAGTTAGTTGGGTCTTATCCCATAAACTCATTAGAATTAGAGGCTTTTCAAACATAGTGTATAATCAGCTTTAGATTCGTGTATGTATTCTGATGTTTTGTTATGTTTAGACTTCTGCTATGTTTATTATGATTGATCTTCCGCTTTTATTGATTGAGTTAGATGTATGTTCATTCCATGGGTTGACTTGGAGTCTCTCAGGGCTCCTTGTCCCGTGTCTCAATTCGGGACCATGTTCGGGTTGTGATAAACTTGGTATCAAAGCCATAGGTTTTAAAGTGTTCTAGGGTGTTCAAAAGCCGCGTTAAGTAGAGTCTTTTTCATGGGTGTGAAGCGTGCCACACTTATGAAGAAGAGGCTAGAAACGTTTAGGAAATGTTTCCTTTTTTCATGATCTAAGTCATGCGATGAAATGTCTCTCTATCCTTCTAACTCGTGCTATACGCATTTGTATAATCATGCCTCTCCACAGAGTTAACGGTATAAGAAATGGGAATGGATGTGGCCACGAGGATGACAACGGAGACGGGCATCAACAGGCCCCACCAGCCCATGAGAACCATGCACTGGAGCCAGTTGCCCACGTTGAATTAAGGGCAGCCATTTAGATGCTAGCACAGGCCTTGACCGCCCAGGTCAATCAGCATGCGATAATGCATGTCCCTCAAAGCGGGAATATGGCAGCAGCACGAGTCAGAGATTTTCTAAGGATGAACCCTCTAAATTTTCTTGGTTCAAAGGTGGACGAGGATCCATATGAGTTCATTGACGAGATTCTAAAGATCACCCAAGTCTTGGGGGTGACGGGAGAGAAGTGCACCGACTTAGCCTCATATCAGTTGAAGGAGGTTGGACACATTTGGTTTAAACAATGGAAGGATAGTAGGGCAGTTGGAGCAGGCCCTATCAGCTGGGATGAGTTTCATGCCGCTTTTCTAGATTGGTTTTTCCCTCGTGAGATGAGGGAACTGAAAGTGGCCGAATTTGTGAATTTGAGACAAGGGAAGATTACAGTGTAGGAGTATGCCTTAGAGTTCACTCATTTGTCCAAGTACGCACAAAAGTCAGTGGTTGATCAGAGAGCTCGAGTGAGCAGGTTTGTTCATAGAGTGGCGGACTACCTAGATAAGGATTGCCAGACTGCATTGCTTCATCAAGATATGGATTTTCCTTGAATAGTCTTGTACGCCCAATAGATGGAAGTGGTTCATGTGAGAGAGAGAGAGGCCAAGAGGGCCAGGAAAGACAGTTATGGGTTCTCTTAGCAGAGACCAAGTAGTGGACACCGTCAGCAGTCCCATCAGAGATCGTCAGCCCCGACATCGTCTGCTATGAGTGTGCCATCCAGATCTAGGAACAACCAGAGAGGATGAGCAATAGGCTCTAGGGGTCAGAGTAGCAGACCCATATATTCCAGTATCCCAGTTTGTGATAGGTGTGGCAGGAGACACACGGGTCAGTGTTTAGCGAGTACAGGTGCTTGCTTCGGGTGTGGGAAGCCCGAACATATGATTAGAGATTGCCCAACATCTAGACAAGGCTATGATAGGGGTCGCGGCCCAGCTTCTAGTTCAGCAGCTCCACCAGCACGCCTATCTCAGTAGGGTGCATCTACTAGAACAAGTGACGGACAGTGCCAAAATAGATTCTATGCCTAGCATCCCGCCAAGAGTAGGAGGTCTCCCCGGATGTAGTCACTGGTATGTTACGAGTTTTCCATCTGGATGTATATGCATTGTTAGATCCAGGGACTACTTTGTATTTTGGGATGCCCTATGTTGCTAGTAGTTTTGGAGTCTGTCTCAAATCCTACTAGAACCCTCCTCAGTCTCTACTCCAATCGCTGATTTAGTTATTTCTCGAGGGGTGTATAGAAATTTCCCTATCATAATCCTTTAGAAAATCACCTCAGTAGATCTAGTAGAGTTAGCCATGACCGACTTTGATGTTATCCTCAGCATGGATTGGCTATTTGCATGTTATGCCTCAGTTAATTGTAGAACCCGTGAGGTAGAGTTTCGATTTTCGAGTTAACCAGTCTTAGAATTGGAGGATTATTCAGTTGTGCTTGTAGGTCATTTCATTTCTTACCTTAAGGCCAGAAAGATGATCTCCAAGGGTTGTGTTAGGGTTAAGGATGCCATATTCGAGACCCCGACTATTCAGTCAGTTCTAGTAGTATGTGAGTATCCAGAAGTCTCCCCAAATGATCTACTTGGAATCCCTCCCGAGCGGGAGATTGACTTTGGTATTAACCTTCTTCCCGATATGCAGCGTATACCTATTCCTCCTTACAGAATGGCTCCGGTCAAGCTAAAAGAGTTGAAGGAACAGTTGAAAGTCCTTTTAGACAAGGGTTATATTACACCTAGCAAATCCTCATGGGGTGCACCAGTTCTCTTTGTCCGAAAGAAAGATGATTCCCTTCGGACGTGTATTGATTATCAGCAATTGAACAAGGTCTCCATTAAGAAAAGGTATCCACTCCCCAGAATTGATGATTTGTTTGACCAGCTTCAGGGTGCTAAGTGCTTTTCGAAGATAAACCTCAGATCCGGATACCATCAGCTCAGGGTTCGGGAGAGTGACATCCCGAAGACAGCCTTCAGGATGCAGTATGATCATTATCAGTTTGTAGTTATGTCTTTTGGACTAACAAATGCTCCTGTAGCTTTTATGGATTTGATGAACAGGGTGTTCAAGCAATAGTTGGATATGTTCGTGAATATGTTCATAGATGATTTCCTGATATACTCTCGGAGCAAGGAGGAGTATGCTGCTCATTTGAGGGTTGTTCTATAGACCCTCAAGGATTGCTAGTTGTATGTTAAATTCAGTAAATGTGAGTTTTGATTAAACTCGGTGGCATTTTTGGGTCATGTGGTGTCAAGTAAGGGTGTACAGGTAGACTCTCAAAAGAAAGAGGAGGTAAAGAATTGGACCAGAACGGTGAATCCTTCAAATATCAAGAGTTTCTTGGGTTATCGGAGATTTATTGCGGGGTTTTCATCCATTGCAGTACCATTGACCAAATTTACCCAAAAAAGGGTAAAGTTCAAGTGGTCGGAGGCTTGTGAGAAGAGTTTACAAGAGTTAAAGACTCGACTCACCTTAGCACCAGTGTTAACCCTACCCGAGGGTACCGATGAGTTTGTGGTATATTGTGATGCTTCTAGGATCGGCCTTGGTTGTGTATTGATGCAGCATGGTAAGGTTATAGCTTATGCTTCCAGACAACTGAAGGTCCATGAAAAGAATTACCCGACTCATGATATCGAATTGGCGGTGGTAGTATTTGCCTTGAAGATTTGGAGACACTATTTGTACAGGGTCCATGTATATGTGTTGATGGACCACAAGAGCCTACAATACGTGTTTACCCACAAGGACCTAAATCTACATCAAAGAAGGTGGTTTGAGCTACTCAAGGATTATAATATGAGTGTCGTTTATCAACCGGGCAAGGCTAATGTGGAGGCAGATGCTCTTAGTAGACTTTCTATGAGAGTTTGTCTCATTTAGATGAAGGGAGGAAGGAGTTGGTGAAGGATGTGCATTAGCTTGCACAATTGGGATTTAATTTGATGGACTCGACCGATGGTGGTGTTACTATTCAGAATGAATTAGAATCGTCCTTGGTGACTGATGTAAAATCTAGACAAGATGAGGACCCTATCTTGGTGAAGTTAAAGGAAGTCGTTTAGGATCAGAAGATAGAGGTCTTCTCCAAAGAGGGAGATGGTGTGCTTCTATACCAGGGTCATTTGTGTGTTTCGGATGTTGATGATTTGAGAAATCGAATGTTGCACGAGGCTCATGGTTCTAGATATTCAATACATTCAGGTGCCATCAAGATGTACCGTAACGTACGCGAAATCTATTGGTGGAATGGAACGAAGAAGGACATAGCAAAATTTATGGCAAAGTGTCCCAATTGTCAACAAGTGAAGGTTTAGCATCAAAGACCTAGAGGTGTGCTTCAAGATATTAGCATCCCTACTTGTATGTGGAAATAGATCAATATGGACTTTATTACAGGTTTGTCTCTCACTCGTCGGCAATATAAATTCATTTGGGTTGTTGTGGACAAGTTGACCAAAATCGCTCATTTTCTACTGGTCAAAACTATCGATTCAGCTGAGGATTATGCTACGTTGTACATTCCGTAGTTGGTTCGGTTGCATAGAGTGACCTTGTCCATTATATCAGATAGAGGTACTCAGTTTACCTCCCAGTTTTGGAGATCGTTTCAAAAGGGACTTGGCACTCAGCCAAGCTTAGCACAGCCTTTCATCTGCAAACAGATGTTTAGGCGGAGTGATCTATTCAGACACTCGAGGACATGTTGAGAGTGTGTGTGATTGACTTCAAGGGTAGTTGGGATGACCATTTGTCTCTCATTGAGTTTGCGTATAACAACAACTACCATTCCAGCATTCAGATGGCTCCGTTTGAGGCTCTCTATGGGCGAAGATGTAGATCACCTATTGATTGGTTTGAAATCGATGAAGCTGTGATTTATAGGTACAGATTCAATCCATGAGGCTATGGAGAAAGTTCAGCTTATAAGGAACAGGTTAAAAATTGCTCAGAGTCGCCAAAAGTCCTATGCGGATGTGAGGAGGAGGGATCATGAGTTTCAAGTTAATGATTGGGTGTTTTTGAAGGTGTCCCCCATAAAGGGAGTGATGAGGTTTGGGAAGAAAGGGAAACTCAGTCCTCGTTATGTTGGCCCATACCGGATTGTGAGACGTATTGGCAAGGTAGCATATGAGGGTGAGTTTCCCTCAGAATTAGCTTTAGTCCATTTAGTTTTCCATGTATCACTCTTAAAGAAGTGTTTGGGTGATCCAGCTCTAGTTGTTCCGGTGGACATTGTCGATGTGAAAGACAGACTTAGTTATGAAGAGGTTCCGGTGTAGATATTAGATCATCAGGTTCGTAAGCTAAGAAATAAGGATGTAGCTTCAGTTAAGGTTTTATGGAGGAATCAGCATATTGAGGGAGCTAAGTGGGAAGCCGAAGCTAATATGATGGCTAAATACCCACATTTATTCCCTTCCAACTTAGTTTCAGCTTGAGGTATCAGTTTTTGCCCTAAAACTCTATTCAGGTTCATGTTCAGTTCATTTGTCCATGTTTCTTTCATGTTAAAGCATGTATGTATGATTCATGAATTCAGTTCAGTCATGTAGTTCAGTTCGGAGGCAGTCATTCCGCCAGTTTTCAGCATGCATGTTTAGTATTTGAGTATGATGATTGCATTTCTTTGCTTTTCTGTCTGATTTTCAACATTTGAGGAAAAATGTTCCCAAGGGGAAGATATTATTATACTCCGAAAGCCCTAAGAGCAGACCTGGAGTCAAAATGGAGAAAACAGAATTTTATGCACCAGGTCACAGAATGAGTCGTCCTTTGACCAGTCAGGATGACCACGATTCGTTAAGTGACTCATGGTAAGGAGTTGCACTTAGTTTGAGATATTAAGTTTTTAGTTATCATGGGCATGACCACGATTCATGGTCAGCCCCACGACTCGTTAGGTCACCTGTGGTCAAGGTTTGTTGAAGAAAGGAGAATTTTGGGCAGTAAGGGCAACGAGAGGTGACCACGAGTCTTGGTCCCCAGTAACGACCCATGATATTCCTGTGGTGAGACCCAGGTGAAGTTTTGACAGTGTACTTGACAACTTGTGGCCACGAGTCGTGGCCAAGGACGACGAATCGTCCAATCCCTCATTGGGACTGGCAGTCTATTTTTCCCTCGAAGTTTATTAAAGCCTTTTTCGTAATTCCTATGATCCTAAGGCCTAAACTATGTCTTTTTAAGATTTTAATATTGAGTTTTAAGAAGGGTAAGTTCATTCAAAGCTATTCCTAATTCATGCATGCAAGCTTTGAAGTCTAGAGAGATGATGAAGCTTAATTTCTTCCAAGTTCTTCCTCAATTTTATTCCTTGGGAAATCAGAGAAGTTGTAGAATCAGATTCTCTCAGGTATGTAGGGTCATGAATGGGTGAATTGTTCACACACATGCCCAATCCCTCTCTAATTCATAAAAATCTACATGTTGATCCTATGGGGTTTTAACCCAATACATGAATTTCCTAAGTTTCTACCACGGGTATGATCTAAGCATGTTTCTATTGTTGAATTATGATTCATGGGAAACTTTAACAATGTTTTCAATTATAAATCATGTTTTCATGTTTTATAAACGATGATGCCCATCCGTGAAAGTTCATGAAAGTTGAGATCTATGATGTATGTTCAAGTATGTTGAGATATTTATGAGAAAAACATGTTTTCAAGTTACCCATATCTATGATCATGTTT
>JACEIK010013291.1:14532-26851 GCA_018107945.1 Datura stramonium
CTAAAACCACCACAACTAGGGTTGTGGGAACCATGACAAATTAACACACATAGGTAAAATACTTAGTGATTCTTGAACGGAGTTTATGCATGTATTGTTTGTTCCTTCGTTTAAATTATTTTTAACGGTTGCAAAGGTTAGAACTTGTCTTATTCTTACTTACCGTACAAAGGAGGTAGTGAATGAGAAAAGGGATTAACAACGGAGATTTAAGGTTATCAACTCTCATCTAATAGCTTGACCTTGTCCGAAAATAGCTAATCTGATATCAAGGGTAAGGGTTAGTCAAGTATACACCCGTAGACGGACCAAGTTGCATGGTGATAATCATCTAAAATAGGGACCAACCATTTAGGAGAAATTAACTTACCGATATTGCATGCTAAGCACCAGAATAAATCACTAGTATAAAACGCCTTGTGGTTATGAAGTCATGGGGAACACTTACCCTAGTTAGTTGCATTAATTTGGAAACAACAATCAATTTCTCGACATAATTACTTATTAATTTTACAAATCCCCCCTTTTAGGATATAATTGACTTAAAAGCATAAACACTAGCATTCTTCTACATCTTTTTATATTCTCTGTGGGATCGACTCCAACCTCTAGTTGGGTTCTTTATTGACAACGTCCGCTTCATACTTCATAAGGAGGTGTGGTTTGAGTGTTATCACCCATGTGGAACACTTCCCTAGTTGTTTGCGAATCTTGATTTAAATCACAAATATAATTTTGTTTTAATACTATTTTCTTTAAAATTCCCCTATTTTGAGATAACTCACCAACAAGTTCAATTACCGACATTAGTCTAAATCTTACCCTATTCCCTGTAGGTTCGACCCCAACCTCTTAGTTGGATTCTTTATTGACAACGACCACTTCATACTTTGTCAGGAAGTGTGAGTTTGAGCATTATCAGCAACAAAACCTTGTCGCACTCTAATGGTTCTCAATGTGCATCTTATGAAGGACGATGGAGATCCTTTTAGTGATTCTGAGAGATATAGAAGGTTAGTTGGAAAGTTAAACTATCTTATGATGACTCGTCCAAATTTTACTTTTGCGGTAAGTGTTGTTAGTCAGTTCATATCCGCACCTACTGTTAACCATTGGAAAGCTTTGGAACAAATTCTATGTTACTTGAAAGGAGTTCCTGGACATGGCATATTATATAGCAATCACGATAATACTCGTGTTGAGTGTTTTGCAGATACAAATTAAGCTGTATCTAAATTGATAAAAGATCCATTAGAGGTTATTATGTCTTCGTTGGAGGGAACCTAGTATCTTGGAGGAGTAAGAAGCAAATATTGTATCTCGATCCAGTGCAGAATCCCAGTGTAGAGCCATGTCATAATCTACAAGTATGATTATGCGGATACATCATCTTTTATCTAAAATTAGGTTGAAGCATTCCACCTCCATCAAAATTCTAGTGTGATAATCATGTAGCGCTCAATATTGCCTCAAACCCGATGTATCATAAAGAACAAAACATATTGAAATTGATTGCCATTTTATTCGCGAGAAGATTTAAAAAATTTTGATTTCCACTGGCTACGTGAAGTCAGTAGAGCAACTAGCTAATTTGTTCACAAAAGCATTAAATGACACCTGAGTTGATTATCTTTGCAACATGCTGGGCATGCTCAATATATATGTTTCAGCTTGAGGAAGAGTGTTACAAAATGAATATAGACTCTTTCTCAGTACTGTATATAACACATATAGAGAGCAGATTTGTAAGGATAGATAACAGATCTGTAGGAATCTCTTTTTTTCCCTTTCCATAGTTAGCACCTTTACATGTATTTATATTGCTTCTCTCTTGGAATAAGATAATAACTTATTCTAGATATTTTGTCAATTACATGGTATCAAAATTGTGTCTATTGCCGTTTGAGCTTTCAGGTCACGCTCCAATTGCGCGTGGGCGTGAAGGGGGTGTTAGAATAGGTTAGAGTCCCATATTTGTTGAGGAATGGACTAACGGTTTGCTTATATGGACTTAGGCAATCCTTCTCCCATGAAATAACTTTTGATATTGAATTAAGTCCAGGTGCCATATCTTTTCAGAACTGTTTTATAATAAACATGTTATCCTAATTAATATTATTATGACTATTTGGTTTATATGAACTTTGCCTCAAAGACATTTATTGAGTACCCAATGCTTAGGCATAACATTGTTATTTTTTGTGGTCTGTTAAGTAATAAGGAGGAGTAGCTTCCAGCGTTACAAGATGCTTAGGAAGGACTTGCTATTTATCAGAATTTTAGTGGGCCCACATTCTTGTTCATGGGTTTCATTGATTATTTTATTTGCCTTATTTGATTTTTGAGCTGCATCTCAAATTAATTTTTTTTTTTACAGTGGCTTCATAGATATTGTATCGTGGGAGTTACTTAAGCTATTGCTTGACTCGTTGGAGCACACTGCTATGTTTAGTTGCTAGATAAATATTCACATTATTAATATTAATTTTTATCTCATTTGATTAATTATCTTAATTTATGTATACCTAAATTAAGTACCTGTTACGCTAGAATCGAATTTAGGACGTCACAAATTTGGTGCTAAATTCCTAATTATTGCTTAGTCCATTACACATCTCCGCCAGATTCACTGTCCAAAACACCACCGATATTCCTTCAAAGCTGCCGTGAAAACCCACCTTATTACCATCCTGGAATCACCGTCAAGCATCGTATATATAACTGGGGTTTTATTCAAACAGATGAAATTGCAGATCCAATTGGGAGTTCCTTGCCCTCTACAACACACTTGAGATCTCGAGAAGGTGAAGTCGATGTTCCCTTGTGGATGAATCTCAAATGTAATGCAAAGAGGGTATTTGGTACAAAATACAAAGTGTAGGTGTATAAGTTAGTGACTTCATGTAATTTTTTCTAATCTTTATTATGGGTCGCACAGATATTAGTTTTGTAATATATATTTTTTTTTCCTCACAAAAAAAATTCAAATCTTACACTTTCCCGTCGACAAATTAAATTTTTGAGTCCAATTTTTATGAAATAAAATGAAGCCCCACACAATTACAATTAGCTGTGTGAGACAAAATAATTCTTTTGATCATTGTATCACATAAATATTAATTCTGGGAAAATGAACATGTCTCATTTACCTAATTTTAAGATCGGTGATCATATAGGCACAAATAAAAAGTGGGAAAAAAATGGGCCTGAGATCTCCTACGTAAACGGAAAGCGGTCAGGTATTCAACCAACGGTACACAGCATGCAATACTAACTGAAAGTTCCAATACTTACAAGAAAAATTCATGGCAATGAATAAGAAGTTCATCACACATTTTATGCCTTTACACAACTTCACAGGTTCTTTTCTTTCTCCTTTCTTCACAATATCAGTCGTTTCTTACGCCGATTTTTAGCTACTGGGTATTCTAGATTTCCACATTTGCATGTAAACCTCCAGAAGTTGAATCTGTAGATTCTATTAGTGAGTAATATAAACTTGCGAGTTGTGTTAATCTTCTTTTTGTCATGAATTATGGGCAAATGAGAGACCTCCCTGATTGTGTCCAATTGGTTGCATAAACTGAAGTAGAATGCTTGATTTCTTATGTAATTGCTACTACCTCTGTTTGCATTGTTATTTTATTTCAAAATAAATGTTGTTTCACATTATCAAGAAAACATTAATGATATTCTTCCAATATTATTTAAATATATAAAAGAAGATATTAAAGAATTATATATTTTTTATTAAAGATAAGTTAGTAAAAATATATTTCACTTTTTAGGAATATATAGCTTTCTTAACAGTATGTCCAAGCTAAAAACAACACTTATTTTGAAATGGATGGAGTACTTTTTAAATTGTGCCCCCACCTCGTTTAAAAGATTAAATTGTTAGAAAAATGACGCCCTTATTTATTTTAGGCCTACCCATACTCTCTCAGATTTAGCTTGAGTTTTTTGCTTGGTGATGTAGTTTTGTTTAGGAGTGATGGTGAAACTCAAACTTATGACCCTGCTTTGGTACTGTCTAGTTTTGTGACGATCTCATTTAAAAATTTTAAATTCTGCGGGATTTAACTAGTCAAGTTCTCAGCCAACTTGCATTGGTTAAACTACAATAACCACTATTTGGTTTTGAGTCTTCTAATTACTTTTTTGATTGGTTATGTGCTAGAATGCAGCTACTGCAAGAGTTTTAATTCTTTAAACAGTCATATTAGCTTTTAGAAACCGATGTAGCTGTTGTAGAAGGTGCATGCTTGTTCCTCATAAAGTTGTAGTTTTTTTTTTCTTTCAGCACTAGTAAAATCCATGGCTTCTTTGTATGGAGCGATGCAAAGTGAGGGGCTATTGCTTCTTGGGAAAGTCATGCTCTTCAAATCATGACAGGCAAAGTGATCCAAAATAAAACCGGGGGTTCTTTGAGTCTCAACATCGAGGAGTAGGATTAATATTGGCAATATTGTATACTGGATGCTGAAATTAGTTATTTTAATTGCAATTTGATTATTATAGTACTAAATTCATTATTCATGTATATTTGACATTTATTAATTTACCATAAATTGTACGCCTCACTTCAATTAAGCGTGCTTTTTATTTCTTGTTTTTTCACGTCAAGCTCCATGGACCTAATTGCTTTTTTCCCTTTAGAAAACACTTCTTCCAGTTATTGTTGGTCCCTTCCATGTACATTTACCCATTATATGTCTTGATCCAGTTATTCACTTGTAGACTAAGGTAGTAATTTTAGGAATGGAGTGGGCTGTCTCACTTAGTATCAGAACAAGATGCAACTCTTTCCTGTCCCTGCCCAGATACTCCTATTTGAATGAACGACAAATACAGGTTCTGAAGATCTTGATCAAAGCAAGTGGATACAGATAGAAAAGGAAAAAAGACCCAAGTACAGTGCTGCTGAGCAGCAGAGTTATAATGATTTCATTTAATTTCCTGACTGCCCATTGCATTATGTAAGTGGACGGACAGTGATGGTAACTCCTTTTGGATTCTTGTGATGCCGACGATGATGGTCTAAGAATTAATGACACATTGCATCTAGATGTATTTGATTTGAGCATATAAATTATGCAATTGCGAACTGTTTCCCTTGTTTGAGATATTCTTGATTTGACCATTTCTGCATTATATGTGATGCAGATATCTTCTGAATTGAATACTGCGCACTAGTTTATTATCATGAACTCCATCCAGGATCACGTAGCCAAAGATTATGGTAGACGGAACAACTCAAGTGTGTACAGTAGCGGGGACGTCTTTGAACCTTTGTCAATTAGTAATGGTGAGGCTGAAGGGGCAATACATTTATTCCCTATAGTGCTTATCAAACTCTTGATCTGGCTAATTTTCCTTGACTGTGCTTTGTTGTTTCTACAGCTAAGCAACGGGCACAATTGGTAGAATGGTTAAACAGTGTTCTTCCTCACTTGAGTTTGCCAATTAGTGCTTCTGATGAGGATTTACGAGCATTATTGGTTGATGGTTCTGTCTTATGCCAATTATTGAATAAGTTGAAACCAGGTTCTGTACCTGAGGTAGTTTTTAACATTTTTCATTTTACAGTATGCAGGAGTACTATGGTTTGTTTGCTGATTAACTGTATCTTGTGTTCTAGTGTGGTGGTACAGTACACTCTCTAGAGCTACGCTCAGAAAATATTAAAAGGTTTTTTTCTGCTATGGATGAAATGGGTTTGCCCAGGTTTCAGGCATCAGAGTTGCAACAGGTTAATGACTGTAAACTGGTGCTCGTGTCATAACTAAACTCATGTAGTTCATGTCTACTTATGATTACGGAAAGTCCTTGTATGCCTTAACTTTGCAGGTCATTGAGTTGTGTAATTTTTTCCATATGCAGAAAAGTGTTATCCTGCTTTACCTTTATCATATTTTAATGATGATATATTATCCAGGGTTCTATGAGAATAGTACTGGACTGCCTTTTAACTCTTCAGGCAGAACTTGTTCTGAATGATGGAGTATACAATTCGAGCACAGTATTATCCAGTAAATCTGGAGCTGATGCAAGCAGAAGATGGGAACTGTTGGGTGAAAATTTTGGATGTGGTGGTGTTTCATACATAGAAGAATTTTCAAGAACTCAGTCTTCTCCATCCCCAGGAGAACGGCAGAAAACAGGATCAGATTCAAAATTCCAGCGTGCATTGAGCAGTCCTGTAATGGCAGGTATTTGATATTTGATTCTCCTCCCAAATACACCCAAACCAAAATTCCCCACTTAAAGAAAAAAGGATCATGAATTCTTTCATCATAGTATCAATGGAGATTGTAGTTGTTGACTTGCTATATTGAATTGCTTCAGTTGAGTTTCTGAGTAGATTCAATTAGGGACCATGTAATAGGCAACATAAAAGCATGTCTAAACATGGCACAGCTGTTTGATATTCGCTCTGCAATCATTAATCATCTTTTTCTCTTCTTGGTATTAAGAAGTTAATCAATTGTTAAATTAGGTATATGACTGTTTGCTCTCGCCACTTCCTGAAACTCCACAAGCCATGTCCCTTCCTCAGACTGTTAAATTCTTCTTTCTGAACTTTGTAGAGCCATCAACCGCGTTAATACATCACGTTGGACATAAGTTCCATGATGTGTTTCAGCTTAGAGAAGGGAACCACACTGAAGTTCCTGCTGCAAAGATTTCAGAAATGATGAGATGTAACAGTTTGGATGTTAGTAACAAGTCCCCCCCTTTTTGTCAATGAAGCTATCTTTCTAGTTGGATAAGCTATATTCTTGAGATGTTGAGTTTATACTGGTTCCACTAATTTCATCTTTTATTGCTTTCAGATTGCCCCAACACAGTCACTTCTAAGTGTTGTAAATGGGATTCTTGATGAAAGCGTTGAAAGGAAGAATGGGGAGATACCTCAAGTACATACTTAAATTACATATGTGGACTCATAGAATTTCTGTTCTATATGAACACGTTAAAAAATATGCGGTATAACATTAGTTGGGTGTCTGAATCTGTCAGCGTGTAGCGTGCCTACTCAGAAAAGTGGTGCAAGAAATTGAGCGGCGGATATCTACTCAAGCTGAACATCTTAGAACGGTATAATATGTAGCTGTATTCTCAATTTCTCTTTTCAGTGGATGTGGTTCATATCATTTTTCTTTCTGTGCCTGCAGAAAAACAATCTATTCAAGACTCGTGAAGAGAAATACCAGTCAAGGATCAGAGTCCTGGAAGCCCTTGCAACTGGAAATAGTGTAGAGAAACAGGTAGTTATGGACTTCACATTCTAGGAAAAGTTCAAAGTCTGTGACGTTCTACTCTTCCACAATTTTTACTTTTAAAAATTCAATTCTTCTGCATTTCAGACTATCATGAACCAGCTTCAGCAGATTAAGGTAATTTTCCATTTTTTTTCTCTGCTGCATTGCTAGCTCGATATTCAGTATGTTGAAGTTTATAATTGCGTTCTCTCCCTTCCATTTCCTCTTATTTTGTGTGCTTTTAACACTCATTATAGCACATGAATCTGATGTCGTGGACTCTAAACCACCTATGCTTCATCCCATTTGTTGCTTTTGCTTGTCGGAATTAAGTAGTGCAGAGATTGTGGACATTATCAGTACTTGCTCAGATAAGAAGTGACACCTAGAGTTTGATTTTGTCAAGTAAAATCTGTTATTGATTGCAAAGGATGATGTCAGAGACTAGGTACTTCCAAAATATTTCAGCTGCGTCATTCTTTTCAACAATCTTTAATTTTACTATTCCTTGTTTTTGAAATCACATGCAGAATGAGAAAAACAAAACAGAGGAGAAAAAGAACGAGGTGCCAGATGTGCCTAAATTGAAAGAGAAGGATGATCAAATTGAGGCATTGAAGCAAGAACTGGAAATCGCTAAGAACTCCTATGAATTGAAAGAGAAGGAACATCATGGTCAAGAAATCACAGCTTTGAAGAAAGAGCTGGAAATTGTTAAGAAATCATATGAATCGAAAGAGAAGGAAGATAAGAAAGAAATCACAGCTTTGAAGCAAGAAGTGGAAGTAGTTAAGAAATCGTATGAACTGAAAGAGAAGGAAGATAATAGGCAAGAAATCACAGCTTTGAAGCAAGAACTGGAAATAGTTAAGAAATCATATGAATTGAAAGAGAAGGAAGATCATAGGCAAGAAATCGAAGCATTGAAGCAAGAACTGGAAATAGTTAAGAACTCGTATGAATTGAAAGAGAAGGAAGATCATAGGCAAGAAATCGAAGCATTAGAAGCAGGCAAAATAATTAAGAACTTCGTGAAGCAAGAACTGGAAATAGTTAAGAACTCGTATGAATTGAAAGAGAAGGAAGATCATAGGCAAGAAATCGAAGCATTGAAGCAAGAACTGGAAATAGTCAAGAACTCGTATGAATTGAAAGAGAAGGAAGATCATGAGCAAGAAATCACAGTTTTGAAGCAAGAAATGGAAATAGCAAAAAAATTGTATGAACAACACACCCTAAAAATGGAAAAGAAGTCTACAGAAGCTCAACAAGAACTTGAGGAGAAGTTGAAGGAGGCTGTAAGCCTTTTGACAGAATCAAGAAATAGGATAAATGAACTTGAGACCTTTTCTCAATCAAGATTGCACAGTTGGAAGAAGAAGGAGCATATTTACCAAATATTTACAGAATTCCAGCTGGGTGCACTGCGTGTATGCATGTTTGATCTCTTTTCTTCTTTTTAAAATTTTCCTACATGTCGTGGGTGTAGAATGTGTGACTTGGATCTCCATGAATGTTCAGGAACTTAGGTTTTCTTCGCAGTCAATAAGGCAAGAAGTGGTGAAAACTCAAAAGAGCTACTCAGAGGAATTCAATCAACTAGGTCAGTTCAGCTGCTTGAAGTGTTATACCAACGTCATTTATTGATGGCCGTATAAGTGTGAGATATCAAAACATCGACTTAAATGGATTTCCCTTATCTAATCAAATTTCGGTTACAGGAGAAAAAGTGAGAGCACTAGGACATGCAGCTGCAAACTACTCTGTAATCCTTGCTGAGAATAGCAAACTGCACAATGAGGTGCAGGAGCTAAAAGGTGCGATAATATAATGAATTTTCTTAATTTCGAGGACTGAAAATTAATTTTCTTGTTCATTTATTTATATAAGCTTATTTTTCAATTAGGAAATATCAGAGTATATTGTCGAATTAGGCCATTCCTTCATGGACAAAAGGAAAAACAATCAGTTGTTCAATACATTGGAGAAAATGGCGAGCTTATTGTTGTAAATCCTTCCAAACAAGGAAAGGAAGGCCACAGGTCTTTCAAATTTAATAAGGTCTATAGTCCAGCTGCAACACAAGGTGTTTAGACTCCTCCATATAATTGTGGACCTTAATTAATTCTAATATCTCGGTTCTGCAAAGCTGCATTCTGCATGATGAACTCTAAAATGATTTCACCATTCCAACTCTTCTACAGCTGACGTATATTCAGATATTCAGCCACTAATACAGTCTGTGCTTGATGGATATAATGTGTGTATATTTGCCTATGGTCAGACTGGATCAGGGAAAACATACACCATGGTAAGAACTTTCGGTATATAAATTTGTTAAATATGTTTATATTCTTTCACTTTCCTGAAGTCAAACAGAATTGACCTCCAGACTGGCCCAGACAGAGCGACTGAGGAGAATTGGGGCGTCAATTATCGAGCTTTAAATGATCTCTTCAGGATTTCTCAAATGAGAGAGAGCACCTTCACATATGAAATTACAGTTCAAATGATGGAAATATATAACGAACAAGTTCGTGACTTGCTTTCAAGTGATGGTTCACAAAAGAAATATCCTTTTATTTCCTGCATGGTATCTGCTTTATTACTAACTTTAAATGATCGACCAGTCTGAAATCTTGTTCCGTTGTGCTTTCTTCTTTCCTTCCTCTTTGCTGATACTACTTTGTTTTACATTTTCAATTAATTACCGGAAAGACTTTCTCAGACTTGCACATAGCATGCATCTGGTTTACTGTTTTCCTTGATTTCCACACACTTGGGATAGTATCCTCCTCCCAACCTAATGGATTAGCTGTTCCAGAAGCAAGCATGTATCCAGTAAACAGGACCTCTGATGTCTTAGATTTGATGGATATTGGATTAAGAAATCGAGCAAAAGGTTCCACTGCAATGAATGAAAGAAGTAGTCGTTCACACAGGTTCCCTATAACAACTTTACAGAGTTCATCTCTATATTTTGAAGTTTAAATTACATATCTCCTCTTTTTTTGTGATGGTTGATTTTCTATGGCATACTGACTACTGAGATTAGCTGGAATATGTGCCCAGTGTTGTCACTATTCATGTTCGTGGGAGGGATATTAAGAGTGGTTCATCTATGCATAGTAGTCTTCATTTGGTGGATCTTGCTGGAAGTGAAAGAGTCGACCGCTCTGAGGTGACAGGAGATAGACTGAAAGAGGCGCAACATATAAATAAGTCATTATCTGCCCTAGGTGATGTCATTTTTGCTTTGGCACAAAAGAGTGCTCATGTCCCATACAGAAACAGCAAGCTGACTCAACTCCTTCAGACTTCATTAGGTACTTTTTAAATTTTATCCAAGTTAGTCTTTTGATTCTTTTAGCAACAATTGAGCATGAATCATAATCAAGTGTGTTGGAGATATTTCAATGAAAAATAGAGTATGTTTGACATGGTTGAGAACCTCCATGGGTACTTTTTCTGATAACTAATCTTGGTATTTTTGGTATTGAACTATGTATTTGTTATATTTGAGTACCTGCTAGGATGTAAATTCCTCCAGTATTTACAATTCCCTAATAAGTTCGAACGGATCTGTTTCCTCATTATTGTTTTCGGCTGTTGACACTTGCACATTATTCTATTTCTTGTACAGGTGGTCAAGCAAAGACACTTATGTTTATCCAGCTTAATCCTGAAGTTGGTTCATATTCAGAAACCATGAGCACATTAAAATTTGCTGAAAGAGCATCTGGAGTAGAGCTAGGTGCTGCTCGAAGTAGTAAAGAGGGCAGGGATGTAAGAGATTTAATGGAGCAGGTGTGGCTTTATTTTTTTTTTTCTTTTTTTTTCTTTACCTCAAATGCTTATTAGACACAATATAGAACTGTGCTAGAACTGAAACATTATCTTATGCTTCCTCATTTACTAACTTGTAATGGCTCTGACCCATCTGTTAAGGTATTGTCCGCTTTAGGCCTAGGTCCGCACGGATTTTCCCCTTGGGTTTTAACACAATAGTCCCCACAACAGTTGATTCTGAATTTATTTTTATAAGATCCCTAACTTTCTTCGTTCTCCCATTCTGATGTAGGATTTGCCTATGCTGTAATGTGCACCGCTTCTTCAAAGGCTTACCCTCCATCATGAGTGTCACATACACCCCCCTTGGGACTCAGCATCCTCACTGTGGTTTTGACCCACCACCGTACTGAGGGAGAGTCCTGCACTGATACCATCTGGCTTAAGCCCAAAGCAGACAATAACTTAACAGTTGGACCAGGATCGTTATATAACTGGTGCATAATAACTTTCCAAACAGAGTACTATGTTGTAGTGAAGAAGATTTATTTTGTCAAGCTGGCTTCAAGTCGAATTCAATAAGTTAAAGGGTAGCAACACAATCTTCATAGTTATTTACAAATATATGACACAAAAGGTTGAGGAGACAAGCTAATCCCCATATAAGTTCTAGGGTGGATAGAAGTAGAACTACCCATGATCCTCCTGGGTTGAGTGATTTGATTAGAATTTACTTTCTTAGGTCCTTGTTTCATGAAAAAAAAAGAAAATAGTTTAGGTGCTCTATTGAGGTCAATCAACCAATCACCACTTTCTTTCACCCTGCTTTTCTTGTTTGACTGCTGGAGATTTAGAGTAAGCTGCATTGGAAAATTTCAAGTTTACTTGAAAACTAGAGTTACTATTTTTTTCCAACTTTGAAGAATCTTTTAGGTCTCTTACTCTGAATAAATCTACAATGTCAGTTGCCAATCAGTTGGTATGTATGAGGATCAGAAGCTTTTAGATGCACAATTATTTTTAGTTTCTTACTAATCATCATCTTCATCTTCATACATGCAATTCTTTCTATTAAAAAGAAACACTAGAGTTATAATAGTTTGGAGATAGATAAAGTGATTCTTTGGCTATGCAGCTCCATTCTCCTATAATGTTGTGCCTATCTTTTTGGTTTGCATTGCAAGAAAACTGAGAGATACAATATGCGGCCTGACTTTATTTTATAGGGTGTGAATTGGAGTCTCCTGTAATTTTTAACCTTCCAG
>JACEIK010013292.1:0-26849 GCA_018107945.1 Datura stramonium
CAAATTGAAGGAGGGGCCTATATATATACTTGAGGCCTGTGGCAGGGGGGTGCCCTGCGCCAGCCAAGGCACAATCATGCCCTCGCGCCGCGCCTCCCATCGCGCCTCTGTGCCTGGTGCACCGCACTGGCCTCTCACGGCCTCGCCTCGCCCGACCCTGCTTCCGAGACTTTTTCCACAAATGTTAGGCTCTTCTTACTGGTCACAAATCCACACGTAAGCGTACTAACAATTGATATTTTATGGGGTGTAACATAAGTGATGGAAGAAAATGGTGTAGGGAGATGGGTTTTATAGGTGGAGGGAAAATGAGTAGATTGGTGGTTTTAAAGGTGGGAATAAATAGGTTTAATGGTAGAAGAGAAAGTTGTTGGTGGAGGGGTTATGGGGAAGATATAAAGGTGAAGAAAATGGAGGTGAGGGGTTTCGGAGAAGTTGAAAAGGTCTAGGTTGACCATGCATCAGGTTTGTTCAACATGTAAGTCAAGAAATTTTAAATATACCTCTTAGTTGCGCCTATGCTTGACTTGTGCCTGCAGGTGGACACCTGCAAACCATAGTTCCAAGTGTAGGTGGTTCATTTTCAACCCATTTCACTTTGGGAAACCTATGAAAGGACTGCATTTCACAGATCCGCATCTGCGTTTCGTAGGTTTCTCACAAGTTATCTTATTTTCTTCCAAAATTTGCCAGGTATTCTATCCTGACACTGCGTTTGACCTACACGATTTAACACCTGTATTTCATAGGTCTCGCACAGCTGGTCCCTTGTTTCCTTTTCACTTGATCTTTCATCCAATCATCCTATAAAAGCAAAAACAACAAACACATCAAATATAGTTGACTCAAAAATGCTTGGGTTGCCTCCCAGGAAGTGCCTTATTTAACATTGTGGCTCGTCAGCTTCATCACCGAGTATCACTAATCCATAGGACCGTCCTCCTCATCCACTTCATCCTCACAATCATTCCCTTTCTCCTCATCTTCTTCAAGAATGGCAATCACTTTATATTCATTAGGGGGTTTCGTTGGTTGACATATATTGAAGATGAGATCTTCACCACCATCTCTAAACTTTAGTTCACCTAGCTCAATATCAACAAGAGATCTCCCCGTAGCTAGAAATGGTTGCCCCAAAATGATGGGTACCTAAATATCCATGTCATAATCAAACACGACAATGTCGGCTGACAGAATAAACTTATCCACCTTGACCAAGACTCCTCAAGAACTCCAATTGGGCACTTGATAGAATGATCCGCTATCAATAGCCTAATGGTTGTAGGCTTGGGACTTCCCAAACCTAACTTTTTTAAGATTATGACAGGCATTAGGTTAATTCTTGCTCCGAGATCACATAGTGCTTTGTCGAACATGCACACTCTAATAGTGCATGAAATGGTGAATGCTCCTGGGTGCTCTCTTTTTGGAGCAAGATTGCTATCCATCATAGAACTACAATGGTGTGATACCTCCACTGTGCCCGCATTCATAATCCTCTTCTTTTTCAACAACTCCTTCATGAATTTAGCATAGCCAGACATTTGGAACAATGCATCCACAAGTGGTATATTTATGGACAAGTTACTGAACATATCAATGAATTTTCGAAATTGGTTGTCCTCCTTTTTAGCCAATTGTTGAGGGTATGGGTAGAGTTCTAGGCTCTTGGAATTTTGTATTGAGAGGCACCTAACCCTCTTTCTCAATATCACACATTCTTGTGAGGAACATCTACTCCTTCCTCTTCTCATTCTTCTTCATTGTCAACATCAATTGGTGCTCTAGGCACCGTGTCACCCATTTGATCACTTACTTTTGGATAAACTACCTTCTTGGTATTAACACCCGCATTAGACAAAACTTTTCCACTCCTCATGAAAATATCCGTTGCAATGATTATCCTTCTTTGAATTGGGTATAGTTTCACTCTGGAGGGTTCCTTTCATTCGATGGTTCATCTGGGTGAGAGATGGTTCACTTGATTCTCTAGATTTTTGATAGAGGCCGAATGGAAGCTCAATGTTTGGCCAAGGTTAGACACCTCCCCTTTTAATTCCTTCACTCCACTATCGGTGGACTCCACTCTTTTCAATACCCTAGCCAACATCTCCTCAATTTTTGAATTGCACACATCACTTACTCCTGGTTGTGTTCGGGCTACATCCGCTTTAGGAGGAGGTATTTATGGATTTGAGCTTCTATGATACCCCCCATGATTATGCTCTCAGTTCCCCCATTGATCATTTCTATCATTTCAATCTTGATTTTCATGATTTCTCCAACCTTGATTCTCATCACAAGGGCGCCAAGGACCTTTGTTGGCACCTTGGTAACCTTGAAGAAACCCCCCCCCCCATTTGACCAAACATGTATTGAGATTCCTCCTTATATCTAGGAGGTGAACCATCTCCTTCATATTGAACATGCCCTTTTGTCCCTACAACAATCACACTCTTGGCTCTGGCCCCTAAAACATGTTTAGTCATTATCTTAAGGTGTGTCATCATTTTTACCAAGGTTTCATCTCTTTCCTCATCACGCCTTCTCATCTCCACAGTCACAAGGTTGGAAATGGCACCACTTGAGGACATCTCGGTGTCCAAAATATGCCATGCTCTATTTGTTTTGGTCATATGATCAAGGAGATCTTTGGCCAATCCAAATGTTTGGTCCACAAGAGACCCACCGGCAAGTTTGTCGGCCACTGACTTGTTGATCGAGTCAAGGGAACGATAGAAGCTTTAGAGTATAACTCCATACGGTAGCCATAGTAAGAGCACATCGCAACCTTCTTTTTAAAGAGGAGTCAAACCTCATGCAGGGGCATCTATAGGATTGAGGTTAATTTCTAAGTTTCAAGAACCAACTACAATAAGGAATGGCACTGGATTAGTTGCACCCGATATTTTTCAACCATGTGGGTAACCCGAAGGTCACATAGAAAATTACCCATATTGGCTTGGAGAAGAATTAAGCTATTTCTATCCTTAACCTTTTAATGAGTTATAAAAGTGGGTCTTGGTAATCTCTAGCCCAACCCCACACTTTCACCACTGAATTCCCCAGCAATACTTTCTCACCCATATCCTACTCCTTTTTTCAATCAAAAGAAAGATGAATAAAAACAATTTATGTTTGAAACAATAAACATTTCAATTATAACTTAGAGAAAGTATTAGATTCATGCACAATAAGTGATTCTAAGACTAAAACAATAACACCCAATCCAATCTAAACCCCTATCAAGCACACACCCCTAGAAATCAAATTAGTACTCATGAATGGGGATAAGAAGAGTATATCAACAAAAGATTCATTAACATTCACCATTGAGAAGTAAAATTAAGCTTCAAAGTATGCTTCAATGGTGGGTTCTTACCCTAACAATTTGAAGAAGAGGACAAGCTCTCACTTCTCTCTATGTTTCTCTCTCTAAAAAAATAGATCTTTAAAAAGTTCTCCCCTTTTCCTAATATCAAGGTGTGTACAAATTAGAGAAAGTCTACTCCTTTTTTTGTGCATAGATTCCCCTTTTTCCCTGAGAAGCTTCCAAAATATTCTTGTGCTAGAGCTGGGCAATTTTACCCTTTTATGCATGGACACACTTGTGCAACACCTTCCATTCGCGAGACATAAGTCTCTCACAATTCTGGTTCAGAGAATCTTAGGTGTGTCCTACGAACGCACCTGCATTTTGCATGTAATACCCCAAAAGTTTCTAAGACTAGACTCGAGATTTGAAATGTAATCAACATAAAAAGTTGGAGAATTGCTTCAGTATGACTAAAACTATGAGTCATACGTTGGTAGTACAGATCGTAAGAAGACCCATGATTCAGATCAGAGATTTTGGTTTCCCAGATCATGAGTCCCCACTATGAATCATAGTATGTGGGTACGACCCATAGTTAGGAGTCTTAGTAAGTCCTTGGGGTTAGCAGGTGATTGACTATATGGGTGATGGTATAGTTCGTAGGATTGTGTAATGCATCGTAGTAGAATTCGTGGAAATATTCTGAGGATTGGAGGTTTTGACCTTGGTCAGTGGTGGATGATACCACGAATCCTTAGAGGATTCTAGGACTTGTGGTACGAGTCATGACAGCTGGCAGAACAGTTTTTCTACGAATTCATTAAGGGTATTTTAATAAATCCTTAGCTCCTAAGCTCTAAACTATGTCGTTTTAAGCTTTGAAAAGAGGGTTTTAAGGGAGTTTAACCTATCCTAATTCATTCAGTTCCCATGCATACAAGATTAAGATTTCTCCTTTGAAGATCAAGCTTAAACCCTTCAATTTATTCTCCAAATTTCTTGGATTTCAAAGACAAGTGTAGATTCATCTCAACCATGTATGTGGAGCTATGAATGAGAGTTCCTTTCACTCTCATGCTCAAGATTCTCCTCAATTCAATGAATCCAAGTTCTAGATCAAGTTCACTATCTTATGGGTTTTAACCCTTATGAAATTCTCTATGATTTAGTTATGGGTCAATTCCTTTCATGTTTCAAAGTATGTTTGAAGTTTTATGGGAAGATTCTATACCTATTTTGATTATAGATTCATGATTTCTCTATTTTTGAAAATTATGCCCAATTATACAATTTTATGAAAAGTTATGTTTATGATTTATGATTTCAAGTACGATGAGATAGTACGACGAGACACTGACATGAATGAAAGTATATGAATTACCCATGTATAAATCTATGATTTTGACTTAAGAAGTCTATTTCAAGTACGTGTGATTTAAAGATTTGGGCAAGCCCATACAAGCTAAGCTTATTTTCATAATTCAGCTCAGTTCTATAAAATCATCTTATCATATGATTTTGGAGTCTATACTCCCACATTCAGCTTATGGTATGGTTTTAGCTTCGTTGGAAAATGATGGATTCAGCTTTATTGAAAAATGATGGGAGCACCGTGCATGTTTTTGGGAGTAGTGTCTAGCACCGAGGAGACCCGGGGTTCAGGAAAACTCTGAGTCTGAGAACTACACACCAACATAGGATTATATATATAAATTGGGACCTCCATTGTGAGGTTCCCGCCCCTCCCCCTCTTAGGGGCCTTCGGCTTGATATAGATATCATGGTACCGTCCTTCACCCTATCAAGGTTTTGGACGGCTCTGCCCACTTGAGTGAGATATTTTGGGCATCATATAAGCTCTATCATGATGGTGTCATTAAGACGAGTCTCCCATTGATCCTCATGATTTCAGTTGTGCATGCTTATGACTTATGATATTATGTTTTCAGCAGGTTTGACCCAATGATCAGTTTATAAACTTTTACTTATATGGAAAGCCATATCATTCTATTTTCATCTTTGGGTCATTCTATTTAGATATGAAAGTCAATTTATGACTATACATGTTTTTAGATATCAGCATGCAATCTTTACTCTTATGATCTTACAATTTATGTTTATATGCATGATCTCATTTTATAATTACTCAGCATGTTACTTACCTTGCATACTCAGTACATTCCAAGTACTGACTGCATACTCTATGCTGATCATTCCATGATACAGTTTCATAAGATTAGACTTAGTCCCGCTATTAGCCAGATTTCCTGCAGCTTAGTTCAGTTTCCATTATGGTGAGTCCTCATCCTTTGAGGACCTTCAGTTTGATGTTGAGTTAGGTTATTTCAGTTTTCAGACTTTAGTGAGCTATTTGGGTTGTTGTCCTATCATCTCTTCATACATGTTAGAGGCTTATCAGAAAATATGTAGAACTTAAACTTTGTCAGTGTTGACTCTGTACAGTTGATTATTAAGACTTCCACTTATTCATGTTTTTAGTTATCAACTTTTTCTTGATGTATGTGTTATAGTTATCATGTTCATGCTATGGATCGACTTGGAGTCATTCGTGGTTCTAGGTTTCATGTCTCGGTCCGGACCTATGATCAGGCTATGACAAACTTGGTATCAGAGCAAAGGTTTAGAGTGTCCTTTGGTGTCAAAAAACTACATTGAGTAGAGTCTTTGCCATGGGTGTAAAGTGCACCACACTTATGGGGGAGAGGCTACAAGATGTTTTAGGAAATTTCCCTTCTTTCATGATCTATGTTGAGCGATGAAGTATCTCTCTATCCTTCTAACTCACGTTATATGTGTTTGTAGAATCATTTCTCAACACTGAGTAAATGGTACAAGGAATGGAACAAGGAATGGAAATGGCCATGAAGATGGAAATAGAGATTGGCACCAACAAGCCCCGCCAAGACCAAGCAAGTCCTTTGCCCAAGCAGTCTCTTTCGATGTTAACAAAGCCACCGCCAAGTCAACCAACAGTGGTGACCCACGTCCTCGTAATGGGAATGGCGACACTAGAGTTCAAGACTTTCGAATTAATCTACCTGGATTTATAGGGTCAAAAGGACAAGGACCCATGAGTTTCTTTTGAGGAGATACAGTAATATCACCGCATTATGGGGATGATAGAGGAAGAGAGTGCATCAGATTCCAACCAGCCAGTGGGTTCCTTACATTTGGTACCATCACTGGAAAGATTCGTGAGAGTAGTGGTCGCCATTCTCGTAGTTGGGATGAGTTCATGACTCGCTCTTAGGCGATACTTCCCTAAGGAGTTGAGGGAGAGGCAAAGGAAACGTAGTTCTCAACTTGAGGCAAGATAATATGATTTTGCAAGAGTACGCCTTGGTTCACCCTTATTGTCCAAGTACGTGTCATGATAGATGCGATCTCGAGAGCTCAGGAGAACAAATTTGTGTATAGAGTGTCAGATGGCTGTCAAGGAGTGTAGGACCGCAATGTCGAACAATAATTTGGATTACCTCACTAGTTACATACGCCCAATAGATATAGGGCGATCGATAAAGGAAAGGGATATAGAGGCCAAGAGGGCCAGATTAGAAGTTTTCTGTTTCGCCCACTGTGAGGTCTAGTGGCGTACATAGTTGAGTCCCACCAAAGACCATCTACCAAAGGTCGCCATCACGTTGTTCCATCTAGATCTAATCGTGATTAGAAAGGAAGTACATTATACACCCGAGGTTGGGGAGCATGTTAGTAGAACCCAAAGATTCCATTTCTATCAGTGTGGTAGGAAAACATACTCAGAGTTTAGTAGGTTCACAAAATGTGTTTTAGGTGCGGGAAGCCCGGACACATGATTAGTGATTGCCCTTCAAACTTATTGTGGCTATGGTAGAGTCCATGACCTAAACAATTCGCTTAGCAACTCCATTAGCACACAAATTTCAAGTGGCATCCAATACCGCAGTGGTGGTCGGCCGTAATGCATTTTTATGCCCTCTTATCTTGTTAGGAGCAGGAGGTCTCTAGACGCGGTCACCGGTATGTTGCGAGTATTTTACCTTGATGTGTATACATTGTTAGATCTTGTGGATACTTTATCTTTTGTGACTCCTTATGTTTCTATTAGTTCTTGTAGTCAATCCCGAAATCCCATCGTAATCCTTCTTCTCAATCTCTACTCCAATAGGTGACTTAGTTATACGATGGTTATACGTAAATTGCCCCCACATAAACTTCTTCAAATTGTCACCTCACCCAATTTAGTAGAGTTAGACATGAAAATTTTTGATGTTATCTTTATTATGGATTGGTTGCATTCATGTTATGCCTTAGTGATTGTAAAACCTGTATAAGAGGATTCTTGTTTTCATATGAGCTAGTCCTAGAATAGAAGGGTAGTTTAGATGTACCCAGGTCACTTCATCTCCTAAATTAAGTCAATAAAGATGATTTCCAAGGATTGCACGGCTATCAGTTTGGTTTAAGGATGCTACATCCGATACCTCGACTCTACGCTCTTTCCTCGGTTGTGATGCGAGTATCCTGAGAGGTTTTTCCGTATGATCTACTGTGGTCCCTTTCGAGCGGGAGATTGACTTTGTATTGGCCTTTCTTCCCGATACACAACCTATATCTATTCCTCCCATAACTGCTCCATCTGAAAGGCAAAGGAGTTGAAAGAGAAGTTGAAGAATTCCCAGATGCGGCTTCATCGTAATCTGGCAAGTCCCCCGTGGTGTGCACCGCTCTTTGTTCGGAAGACGGATGGGTCTCTTCATATGTGCATTGACTACCGACAGTTGAACAAGGTTACAATCAAGAACAAGAATCCCCTTCCCCGAATTTATGACTTTCTTTTACCAACTTCAGTGGTGCCAAGTGCTTCAAAAGATAAGACCCTGTGGTTAACATCAGCTCGTAGTTAAGGAGAGCGATATTCGAAGGAAACTTTCTGCATTCTGCATGGTCACTATGAGCTTGTAATTATGTCTTTTGGACTAAAGAATACTCCTGCAACATTTATGGATTTGATGAGCATTGCAAGTTCAGGCCATACTTGGATATGTTTGTGACGTGTTCATGAGGACATTCTCATAATTTCTGAGTGAGGAGGAGCATTCCGCCATTAGAGGACTCGTGGTACGTACTCAAGGACCGCCAACCTGCTTGCTAAATCTAAAAGAAGTGTGAGTTTTGCTGGACTCAATAGCTCTCGGGGCTACGGTGTCAAGTGGAAGCAGCAGTGGACTTCAAAGATAGAGGCGATGAAGAATTGGCCTAGACCGGTTAATCCTTTCCCGATATCAAGAGATTTTTGGGTTTATCGGCTATTACAGGAGGTTTATTTGGGTGATTTTCATCCATTGCAGCACCGTTGACTAAGTTGGACTAGAAAAAGTTAAATTTTAAAGGGTCGGATGCCCGTAAGAGGAGTTTTCAGAGTTAAAGACTCACTCACTTTACCTTAGTATTGACCCTACCAAAGGAACAAATTGATTCATTAAGGTATTCTGATGCCTCTAGTTGGTCTTGGTTGTATGTTGATGCAACATGGTAAGTTTATTTCATATGCCTCTAGACATCTTAAGACTCATGAGAAGAATTACCCGATGCATTACCTAGAATTGGCAGCGGTATTGTTCACATTGATGATTTGGAGACACTACTTGTACGGTCCATGGGATGCATTTTACCGAGTACAAGAGCCTATAGTATGTTTTCACTCAAAGGACTTGAATTTGTGATAAAGGAGATGGTTAGAACTCAAGCATAAGACTATGAGACACGAGTGTCCTTTATTTGAGAAAGGCCAATGTAGTGGAGGATGCCCATAGCAGATTGTCCATGTGGAGTGTTTCTAATGAAAGATGGAAGGAAAGAGTTGGTGAAGGATGTACATTGTCTTGCACGATTAGGGTTTGCCTTGTGGATTGACAAATGGCGGTGTTCAAGTGTTTAGAATGGCTTAATCTTCTTGGTGACCGAGGTCAAGGCTAGGAAGGACAAGTATCCTATCTTAGTGAAGGCTAAAATGAAGCAACTCAAAATCAGAAGGTGGAAGTCTTCTCCTAAAGGGGGAGATGATGTGCTTCATATTAGGGTCGCTTATGCTCCGTGTTAATGATTTTAGAGAACGATGTTGTAACAGGCTCATGGTTCCCGATACTTTATACATCTAGGTTCCATCAAGATGCACCGTGACCTATGAGAAGTCTATTGGTGGGAGGGCTTGAAGAGGGACATAACGTAGTTTGTGGCTAAGTGTCCAAATTGTCAATAAGTAAAAGTTGAGTACCAAAGACCTAGAGATGCTTTAAGATTCTCAAAAGATACCCACTGAAGTGGAAGAGATCAATATAGACTTCATCACAGGGTTGCCTCGCACTCACCGACAAGATGACTCTATTTGGGTGGTGGTACACAAATTTGACCAAAGAAGCTCATTTCTTATGAATAAAAACTACCGATTCAACAACGACCATGCTAGGATTGTACATTCGAGTGTTGGTTCTATTGTGATTCCTTTTTCCATCATTATATAAAGGTACCAGTTTACCTCCCAGTCTTGGAGATCATTTCAGAAAGACTTAGTAGTTATGTCAAGCTTAGCACAACTTCTCACCCGCAGTATAGATGGTAGTCGACGAAATAAGACCATTTAGACCTTGATATAAGTTATAGATCAGGTTGTTGATTTAAGTGGTAGTTGGTATGATCATTTACCTCTCATCAAGTTTTCTTATAACAACGCTACTATTCTAGTATTCAGGATGGCTCCATTTGAGGCTCTTTTATAGGCGGAGATGTAGGTCACCTATTGGATGGTTTGAGGTAGGTAAGGCTACATTGTTGGGGCCATATTCGCCTACGAGGCTATGGAAAAATTTTAGCTTATTAGGGGTTGCTGAAAACAACTCGCAGTCACTGTAAGTCATATACGATGTTAAAGTGAGAGAACTTGGCTAGAAGTTTATGATTGGGTGTTCTTGGAAGTTGTCTCCCATGAAGGGAGTGATGAGGTTCAAAAAGAAAGGGAAGCTTAGTCCCCGATATGTTGGTCCATAAAGGATTGTGAGACGATTAAGGTGGCCTATGAGTTGGAGCTACTCAATGAAATTAGCATCGTTGCATCCACTTTCATGTATCGTTATTGAAGATGCAAGGGTGACCCGATTTTGCTGTTTCGGTGAGAAGCATAGGTTTGAAGGATTGCTTACTATGAGAAGGTACCCATTGAGATTCTTAATCGTCAAGTTCCGAAAGTTTATGAATAAGGAAGTAGCTTCAAGTGAAAAAGTTCAGGAATTAGCTCATCAGGAGCTACATGGGAGGCCGAAATGCATATGAGGGCTAAATACCGCATTTACTTCTTTCCAATTTCGTTGCAACATGAGGTATCAATTTTCTTAATACTCTATCCAAGCTTCATGTCAAGTTCACCTCTCGCTCTCATGTTTTAGGCATGTATGTATGGTTCATGAATTCCACTCACTAAGTGTAATTAGTCCTGAGTCACCACTCCCGTCGCTTTTCGCCTTCATACATTCAGTATGTAGGATTGTAGTTTCTTTTTCCTAACCTTTCCAAGATGTTTAACCCTTAAGACTAAGGATGAATGTTCCCAAGGGGAGATATTGTAATACCTTAAAAGTTTCTAAGATTAGACCCGAGATTTGAAAGCTTATCAATCGGAAAAATTGAGAATTGCTTTAACATGACTCAACCTACGAGTCATAGGTCAGTAGTAGGGTCAATGGAAGACCTATGGTTTAAGCATATAGTTTTGTTACCCAAACCACGAGTCCCACTACGAGTCATAGTATGTGGTACTACTCATGGTCGGGAGTCGTAGTAAGTGATAAGGGGCATATTTATATGCCAAACTCGATACTCAAATGTATAACTTTTTGTCTTGTTTGTCTAATAAATTGTGTACATTCTATGTAAATTGTATGGAAGTGTGAATTTATACTAACTAACATGATTAGCATTGTTTTGTAGGAAAAACAAGCTTTTGTTGATGAAAATGACATGTCGGGAGAAATCAAGAAGGAACTCGGATTGAGCAAGGGAAGCGCATGGTGAAGCGAAGATGACAAGGGCCTGGCTGGCGGGTGGCACGCCGCCATCATGGAGGCGTTCGCCCGAATGGAAATTCCAAGTAAATTCCAGTGAAGGTCCTCGCGATCAGCCGTGCCACGTTGGAAGTGAATTATCTGGGATTGTGCATTTCCAGAGAGGGTTCAAGATTGCAACCGTGGCACGCAATGGCTCCGCGATGCACTGCGCCACGTTGGTAGCAATTACTCCGGGCGGACAACCTGCAGGGCCTGCTGGTACCGTGTCACGGAGGCAAGGTTCGGGCGATGCACCCGTGACACGTTGCTCGTTATTCCTGAAAATTTATCCCTAGTATAAATAGAACACTTAGGAAATTTTCAATAATTCCGACTCTGCGGAGCAAGAACGGGTTATGTGCAACATTGAGGATGAAAATTCTAGGTTCTTCTCATCTCTTTCTTCTTCCATTCAATTGCTTGTATGATTAACACTTGTTTTAGGATGATTAATCCACAAATGGTGGCTAATTCTCCTTCTGCCGAGGTTATGAACTTTGTTTTGAATTGTAATTATTGATTGCTGGTTTATTTTCTCTTTCTTCCATGGTTGTTCTATTTAATTTTCGTTCCTACTACATTAATGTCCGGCCAATGCTAGTGTAAATCCAAAAAGTCCTATTTCACCCGAACAGAGGGCACGAAATTGGAAAGTTGTGAATTAATAGGATATGATCTGTTCTTGGTTTGGGAAAATTGGGAATTGTTTACCTTCGGGATAGAAATATACCCGAAAGTCGTATTAGTCATCCAGGAACCTGGCTTTCGTATCGTTAGAACTTGAATTCCTTCTTATCACGAAAATGTAGGTGGAAGGTTCATGATTCTTAAGTTGGGTTAAATACGAGAGTTTTAGTCCATAGGCGTAGTTGCGACTAGCAACCGGAGGAAAAGATAAACCACGTAAATTACTAGTTCGTGGTTCACATGTTCTTCGTAACCTCGCATGCTCTTAACTATCATTAGATTCAATAGTATAATTAGCTTAGTGTAGTATAAAAATTATATTCTCAAAAACAAACTATTTTTCGTTACTCATGTCTTCACCGCATAGTTATAGTAAATTGACGTTTGGAAAGTTTTCATTCCCGTATTTATTCCTGTGGGTTCGACAACTGCCCTTCAAAAGAGCCACTTTATTACTTTGTACGACCCGTGCACACTTGCGGGCTCATCAAGTTTTTGGCGCTCGCTATTGTGAATAGGCAATTGGTGAAATTTTCATTTTTACCTCGATTTTAAGTGTTAGTTTACTATTTCAATATTTTTTGTGTTGACAACTTGGTCTTAGCCTCGTATTTTTGCAGAAAATGTATTCTCGTCAACACCGGTAAGAGACAAAGGCTGGTGGATCCATCCTTAGAGCCGTAATCCACAATTTCATCGTCAACGAAGAGAAGCTCTAGAGAGAAAGTCAGCTGTTCGCACAAACTATCATGGAGCAACCATGCCAATCTGACCAATAGTAAAGTGCGCTTTAGTGCCCGAGGAACTAGCGGCCAGGCCGGTTCGCGATGTGGCAATCCCACAAGCTCGCAATGTTACTTCTAGCATTCGGCAAAACCCGAGCTAAGAGGGAGGTTCGAGGCCGAACAAAATATGGTGCAATGCCGCATGGGCCAGCGGCGCTTACAGTCTCCTCACGACCCGCAACAACATCTTCGTAATTTTCCGAGATAAGTGACACTTACATTCTCATGAGTGTCAAATACCGATTATGTCCTAGCTTACACTTTTCCCATGTTCACTTTTGGGAGATGCAAAGAGGTGGCCGAAAGCTGAGCCACCAAACTCTATCACCCTTACGGGATGATCTCGCGTAAGTTCTTGATCCGATTCTTCCTCCGGCAAAAACAGCTAGGCTTAGAAGTCAAATTTCGAGTTTTAAACAAAGGAAGGAGAGACCCAGTACTTGCCTGGGAGAGGTTTAAATCGTTGTTGAGGGACTGGCCCTCATCACCATCACCAAATGATGTGTCGGGTGCACACTTTTATAGAGGGTTTGAACCCCACACTAAAATTTTGCTAGATTCGAAGAACAAGCGTGCTTTAGAAAAGACTTACGCACATAACCGTATACTTTGCTTAATCGTATTTTGCAAGTAGGAAACTAAAACAGTGGAATGCGGACTTTCAAGGGAGGAGCAAGGAAAGCAAATTGAGTCTTGAAGTGGATGGGCTTGCAGCCTATCACGTACGTATAGCTTCCTTGCAATCGCCTGAACACCACTTCGGCACAAGGAACTGAGCCGCCCAAGCCCCAAGCACGCAAGGCAGCATTTGGTGAAGTGTGCGGGAGCAATGAACACTCACTGAGTGTTGTGGAGCAAATCCAGACTTAGTGAACTTTGTCGGAATGGACAAAGGAGCAATCACTGCCAGATGGGATAGCTACAATCCCAACTCGAGGAATCACCCGAATTCTCCTTGGGGTAGCAACAACCATCGCGGCGTAGTTCGAGTCGTGGATGCAGCCAATCAAGGAGGGCCACGTAACTATCGCTCAATACGTGCAAATAACAATGCCCTCCTCCACCACCATCACCTAGCGCTGAGGAGATGTTCAAGCAACGATAGCGCCCAAGCTCAATTGCAGAAGCCGACCATGTCAAATCGGGCAACATGTTAAAAATATTCAGCCGGCTACCAAGGCAATCGAGTATCAATTTGGGCAATTTGTCGGAGCCCGTAACACTGCATGCCTAGAGGAGGACTCGCTGACACCGACTCCCAATCCCAAGCGTCAATGCAAGGACCACGAGGAGTGGCTTACACAAGGAGGTGGAACTTAAAGACCACTCTCAACAAATAGAGTTACAGAAGTGAGAGAGGGAGCAACACGCGAGGGAGGGGCGAAGCCTAACCAGCTAGACCTCCACCCCGTCTCTCAACGATTGGCGAAGCACAAGGAGGAGCGTGCTTCAAAAGTTCATGAGGTGCTCAAACAGTACACACCCACTTGTTGATGTTTTGCAGGAGTGCCTAAATATGAAAATACATTAAGGACATCGTGGCCAACAAAAGCCAGCCGACCGAATATGCCACGGTGGCCCCACTGAGAATGCACTTCCCTGATACAAAACCGGTTGCCCACAAAGCTCAAAGATCCGAGCCACCATTCGCTGACACCTACAAAGATCCAGCTCGCGGCTTGGTGTGGATTCGGGGAGCGAGCATTAACTTGATGCCAACTTCGGGAAGCTCATGTTAGGTCTAGGAAGCCCTAGACCTACAACAAGGTTTTGCGCTTTGCATCGCTTCCGCAAGCGCCGGGACGGCATTGTGAGGACGTACAGCAAGCTCGCTTCCTAATCTTCCCTTGGTGACGGGCTGTGTTAGACTTCGAGCCGTACCCGTGTCCCCTTTATTTCCTTGGGGACGACCTTCGGCAACCGGAAAGCCTTATAGATGTAGTCAGCAGGCGCCTAACGATGCGGGCACACACGACAAGGTGGAGGTGTTCGATGTACAAGGCCCCCAAATTCCTACTGTAGGTATTTAAGAACTCTCGCTGGGACACGTATGAACAACTGAAAGTGGTGTTCAAGGCTTGAACAACGAGAACTGAAGGAGAGCCCCCGATAGAGGTAAGCTTGATTGGGGTGGGACGTGCTGAGCAAACGTCCGTCACCCTAGGGCGTAATGAGCTCAGCGACGCCGAGCCGAGACGGTAAAACCAAAGTGCCGCGGGGCGGAGGCAACCCGTGAAATGTAATTGTAAAATGTACACGCACAAAAAAAAAAAAAAAAAAAGAAGAAGAAGATTTTCAATGTTTGTACTTTATATTTTTGTGGAATAGAGTGTAAATAGAAAATAAAAATATTGTTATTTCTCCAACTTTGGAATTCTAATCAATCTCGTGTGGTAAGATGTCTACAAAGTTGAACGAGGAAAATGCAAAGGAATGCAAAAGGGAAAACGAGGTAAGAAAATATTTTTAAAGTGGCAAAATGCTGAGCCTCGCGCGATGGCTCCGTGTCACGAGGAGGGCCTCCGTTACCCTCCGTGACACGTTGAAGGCAAATCTGAATTTTTAAAAATTCCAGAGAGCTCAAGGCGATGGCTCCGTGTCACGGAGGGCATGTCTGCTGCTACTCCTCCGTGACACGCTGACGAGCATCGTTGCCGGTCACACCGGCCACGGCCACCCAACATTTTTCCCACTTTTGAACCCCAAACCCTCATTTCTCCTATTTTTCTTTACCTCCGCGATAAGACTCCCAAAATCCCCTCCCCTCAACGTGTCACGGCTTAAAGAGTAAAATTTCAGCAACTTTCTTCCGCCTTACTTGAATCAAAGGTACGTTTCGAAATCAATTTCAATCTTTAGCTAAAATTTCAATTTTAGCATATTTAGAAAGAATCCATACCCATATCAATAAATTGAGCTTAAATACATTTGGGTTGTTGATTATAGTTGTTCGTAGTATCGTTGTGATCATATGAACTCGTTAATTGCGCTGCTTAAATGAATTTTGTGCTAAATTGTGGTTAGGTATGGATTGTGAATTTGAAAAGTTGAATTGAGAAGAGGAATTGTTGAAAATTGTGGGGTTGTGCATGATTGGGTGAATTGTATTGCATGCTTATTGTGTATACTTAAGAAACGTGCAATTTCTGGGTGCAATTGTTAAATCTAAGAACTTAATTAATACATGAAAATCGGGAATCATTAGTTTGAGTTGTGGAGTATTTTATTTTTCTTGTGTTCTTTTAGTTGAATGCCATGTAATGAAATGAGTATCGAGCAAAAGTGTTGGAATTAGCTGTACGAAGTCTCGAGTAGTGCACAGAGGTTATGCTGTCGAATTTTAAGGCATGAAGCGATTTTTTTTTGTTTGTTGTTTCTCTTTTTGGTTAGTCGTCGAGATTTTTCATCTTTTGTAACATGGAATAAATATGTTTCGCCGTTTTGCATAATGTGAGCTAGAAACTAAGTGTGGGGTGGTCAGCCAAAACCCAACCTAGTCAAAAGCTCAATTGAATTCACTACGGGTACTCGCCCATTTTTTGACAAACCATGTCGAAAGTGTGCAGACAAAGGAAAGGGCGATCAACATCGTGCGCCGGAGAAAAGACAGACCGGGAGCAAGTTAGCCCCAAAGAAGACCGGCAGTCACGCGTCAGCCAATATGGAACAATGGGTGACAGACGAGGGAAAGAAGTGGTACACCAAGCACAAAGGAGAACAAATACTTCGAGGAACATATTGCACGAGAACCCTTGGCACAAGAGTTCCCCCTGATGGTGCACAGGATTGATGCCGCCGGGCTACGTTTCATTTTCAACGAGCCCAAAGAGTGCAACCCGCACTTAGTCCGGGAATTCTACGCCTAATTGGAACCCGACATCGAGAAGTCACACCATCAAAATAAGGCCAAATCAGCCACATTGAGCCTCACCACCAATGCCATCATAGGCGCAAAATACGTACGCCCATGTACTCCCATTAGCCGTAACATCACTCCACCGTATGCGGAGGTCGACACACATTATGTGGAGCCCGGCTCACTTGGAGCAGTATAAGGAGTAGGGCTACCATCGACGCTCTATGCACATGAACAGAAGCAATACGGCTTAAGATCGCTTGCTCGTTGATTCCGTGCATATGACAGATGTGAATCTTAGATCGTATGTTGTATACTCTTTTATGAAAAGGGCCGGAGATCAATGTGGGCGGTGATCATTTCCGCCTTAAGGAAGAGGGCCCGACCGCAGTCAGGGCAATGTGCACGGATCGCTGGGCCGCCGACGACGCTCCCAGAGGCCTCGGGAGGTCGAGGAGGAGGCCCTAGATTACATCCCGCAGATGGAGCTATGGTGCCACGATGTCACAAAACAAAGGCACCCACACCACCTACGGGCCTCTGCCCTTATATTGTTTGTTACATGCTCTGATGACGCATATGTCCTGCATAAAATGGATGCAAATGTCTAGCTTCGCATAGGCGGAGATCTAAGACGGAGATCGTGCCGTGGCGCCCCGACTTAGACTCACCACTTGGCGAGAACGCCAGGGCACTATGTCTGGTGGGCCTGGGCCTTTTGTGGAGCCTACGTGAATGGATGACGCCCCCACTTAATGAGAGCCGTCGCGAGGATTCCGATGCTGGGCCTGAGGAGGATGACGGTGGAGACTCCGATGGTGGGGACTATAGCCAGCATCTCGATGAGAAGGGAATACTTTGACTATCATGGTTTCACAAAACCACCTTTGTTTAGGAGACCGTATGAACACTGGGCCGTGTTCGATTCAAGTGTGAAGTGGGGAGAAGAGGTGTCAAATTGCCTTTCGTGGGATATCATTGTATGTTCCTCGTTTTTGTTGTCGTGCTCTAAGTTGACTCTGCTTATTTGTATGTTCATGATTGTAAATATTGTTGTGAAATTGTTGTTGTGTGCCTGTGGAATGTGTTAGCCAAGATGTAAATAGTCTTTTCGAAATCACGACCATTTTTTTAAATTTTTTTCGTAACTATTTTTCTTGGGTTTCTGAGTTTGTTTTCTGTTTTGCCGAGAAGAGTCCCATTGAACCGTAAATAGTGACCGTTCTATGATGGATGGATGACGACCGCCTTAAGGGAAAGGTAGTCGATAGAGTAGTTTCGTTTTTTATTTTGTTTTTATTTAATTTTTTTCTCGTTGTTTGTTGTTTGTTTAGTTGGATTGTCAATTGTATCCCATGCATGTTAAGTTATTCAATGGCTCCGACATCCTTGTTGCGTGTTGTACATAATAATTATATAGCAAAGATGATTCGTAGAAACATGCAAATTTTTCGTACATATGTAAGACACTTGTGCCGTAGAATTTGATTCTATAGATTGAGGCTTAATTTTTGAATTCTTAGACTAGCCGACAAAGATTCCGTGAAGTCATCTTGAACCGAGCATGGCATTGAGTGTATAGTGAGGAATTGGTCATTCCATGCTATTGTTGATTGTCTAGAACCTGCCCGTCGTGGGGTACGAAACGAATGAAGGAAGTGTAGTGTAGGAAATGATGTAGGCATTTTTGTCAACCAAAAATTTTCTTGTTTTTCTTTCACACCACCTTGAAGATTAAACCCTAGTCAGCCCGTTGAGCCTTTAACCTTGATAAATTTTTCTTTTCTGATTTTCTTTTGTCAAAAAGGGTGCGAATCAAAGGAGCCCCTTCTTTTCACTGCCCCTAGGCTAAAGTCGAAAACTTAAGCGCCGGTGAAAAATTTACAATTTTCCCATGGTGTCACAGAGTGAAGTGATAAAAAAAAAGAAAAGTTATGAAAAAGAAAGAAAGGAAAAGTAAGAGTCAAGGGTGAACAGCGAATTGAAGGGAAGAAAGTTGTTTAACTAAATGTTTCCCTTCGATAATCAGGCGTGTTAAAGAAAGGGGTGATAAATATAAAAATTAAACTTCAAGAGGAGGAAGGAAGAAGATAATTCTGGAAGTTGATGGGATGTGTGAAAAAGCGCTTAAGGAAGCTGGTTACTATTATTGGTTAGCCCAAAGATATACTAGTTCCGTAGCTTACATTACAACCCGTTGGTCCTATGTGATCTTACATCACGCATCCATATATTAGTGGAGTAAGACACTAGAGGCAAGCCTATGGGTCATCAATGCATGTGAATCTGCTTGGGAGAGTGAGTGAAATGGGGTGTGTACATATATACCCCGGACATGGATTTCCTTTAAGTTCATGTGATTAAAACAAAGGGGAATCTCTCCAGTTGTGAGGGCACATGTTTACTGCTAGAATACATTCGTGTTTCTGATATCTTGGCCGGGCTAATATGCATGAGTTTGCCGATATCGAGAGTCGATTCTCAGGCTAAAAGTCTTGATTTATTAAGTGTCGTGGTAATAATGATACTATGCATGTCTTTCTTGATGATTTGCTTTGAACATAATCGTATGACCGTGGCCTGACTGGCTTTGAGCCTAAATAGCCATGAAGGGATATCAATTGCATGAGTCAGAGTAATATTGTTCGAGGACGAACAAGATTTTAAGTGTGGGGTAGGTGATAAGGGTATATTTATATGCCAACTCGATACTCAAATGTATAACTTTTGTCTTGTTTGTCTAATAAATTGTGTACATTCTCATGTAAATTGTATGGAAGGTGAATTTTATACTAACCAACATGATTAGCGTTGTTTTGTAGGAAAAAACATGCTTTTGATGAAAATGACATGTTAGGAGAAATCAAGAAGGAACCTGGATTGAAAGGCAGCGTATGGTAGCGAAGATGACAAGGGCCCGCGATGGAGCCATGGCACGCCGCTATCGCGGAGGCGTTTCGCCTGGGAATGGAAATTCCAAGTGAAATTCCAGCTGGCTGTCCGCGATCAAAGCCGTGCCACGTTGGAAGTGAATTATCTGTGAGTGGTGCATTTCAGAGAGGGTCCGCGATTTAACCGTGGCACGTTGGCTGTGCTCCGCGATGCACGCTCGTGCCACGCTGGGTAGCAATTACCTCGGCGGACAAATTCCGTGAGGGCTTCACAGCTAGCACCGTGTCACGGAGGCGCTTCTCCGCGATGCACTCCGTAACACGTTGTTTCGTTATTCCGGAAAATTTATCCCTAGTATAAATAGAAACATTTTTAGGGACATTTTCAATAATTGATCGACTTGGTGGAGCAAGAACGGGGTTACAGTGCAACATCGAGGACCTAAAATTCTAGGTTCTCTCTATCTCTTTCTTCTTCCATTCAATTGCTTCAGAGCATTAACACTTGTTTTAGGATGATTAATCCACAAATGAGTGGCTAATTCTCCTTCTTGCCGAGGTTATGAACTTTGTGTTGCAATGTAATTATTGAATTGCTGGTTTATTTTCTCTTTTCTTTCATGGTTGTTCTATTTAATTCTGTTCCTACTACATTAATGTCTGGCCACAAATGTTAAGGTAAACCAAAAAGTCCATTTTCACCCGAGAGGGCACGAAATTGGAAAGTTGTGAATTAATAGGATATGATCTTTCTTTGGTTCTGAGAATTGGGAATTGATTTACCTTCTGGATAGAAATATATTCTAAAGTCGTATTAGTCATGTGTGGAACCTGCCAGATTACAGAATCAATTCCTTCTTATCACGAAATGTAGGTGGAAGGTTCATGATTCTGTTGGGTTAAATACGAGAGTTTGTGTCCATAGGCGTAGTTCACTAGCAACGGAGGAAAAGATAAACCACGTAAATTACTAGTTCGTGTCTTCACATGTTCTTCGTAACCTCAAAGATGCTCTTAACCATCGTTTAGATTCAATAGTATAATTAGCTTAGTGTAGTATAAAAAATTATATTCTCAAAAACAAACTATTTTTCGTTACTCGTTGTCTTCACCGTATGTTATAGTAAATTGATCATGAAAGGTTTTCTACTTCGTATTCCTATTCCCGTGGGTTCGATAACTTGGCTTCTTCAAAAGAGCCACTTTATTACTCAGACACCCAAGTATTAATTCTGCGGGCTCATCAAGAAGTCCTTGCAGCTAATAGGTGATTGATTTTACCGGTGATGGTATAGTTCGTGAGATTGTGTTATGAATCGTAGTAGGACTGTAGGGAAATATTTTGAGGATTGAGATTTTTGTATGGTAAGGACTGGAGGGAGCTCACGGAGCCATGTGAGAGGATCAGAGCATAGGAGGATTGTATGACTCATGGTATGAGTTGTGACAGCAGGCAGAACAGTTTTCTAGCGAATTCATTAAGGGTATTTTCATAAATCCTAAGTTTCTAAGCTCTGAAAAGAGGGTTTTAAAGGATTTTAACCTATCCTAGTTCATCCAACTTTCATGCATTTCTCCTTTGAAGATAAAGCTTAAACCCTTTAATTTCTTCTCCAAATCTCTTGGGATTTTAAAGAAAAGTGTAGATTTAGCTCACCCAGGTACGTTGAGCTATGAATGAGAGTTCTTTTCACTCTCATGCTCAAAGTTCTCCTCAATTCTATGAATCCAAGTTCTAGATCAAGTTCATGATCTTATAGGGTTTTAACCTAATTTTATGAAATTCTCTATGATTTAATTATGGGTCATTTTCATTTCATGTTTCAAAGTATGTTTTAAGATTTATGGGCAGATTCAACACCTATATTGATTATAGATTCATGATTTCTCTATTTTGTAAAATTATTCCCAATTATCCACTTTCATGAAAAGTCAAGTTTATGATTTATAATTTCAAGTATGATGAGATACCTAGAATGAATGGAAGTCGATGAATTACCCATGTAAGAATCTATGATTTTGACTTATGAAATCTATTTCAAGTATTTATGATTTTAATATTTAGGAAAGCCCACACAAGTTAAGCATGTTTCATGATTCAGCTTAGTTCTACAAAATCAGCTTATCATATGGTTTTGGAGTCTATACTCCCACTTTCAGCTTATGATATGGTTTCAGCTTCGTTGAAAAACAATGGGAGTACTATGTATGTTTTTAGGAGTAGTATCTAGCATCATGTAGACCTGGGGTTTAGGCAAACTCTGAGTCTCAAAACTACGTGTCAACGTAGGTTTATATATATACACATTGGGACCTCCCTTGTGAGCTTCCTTTCCCCCGTATGGGCCTTCATCTTGATATCGATATCTTGGTAGCGTCCTTAGCCTTGGCAAGGTTTTTGACGGCTCTGCCCACTTGAGTGTGATAGTTGGGGGCATCGTGTAAGCTTTATCATGAAGACATCGGTTAAGATGAGTCTCCCAATGTTCCTCATGATTTCAGTTGTGCAAGCTTATGACTTATGATATTATGTTTTTAGCAGGTTTGACCCAGTGACCATTTTATAAGCTTTTACTTATGATTTCAGTTATGGCAAGCCATATGATTCTATTTTCAGCTTCGAATCATTCTATTCAGATATGAAATTCGGTTTATGACTACATGTATTCAGATATCAGCATGCAGTCCTTGCTCTCATGATCTTACGATTTATGTTTATATGCATGATATTAGTTTATACTTACTCAACATGTTTTACTTACCTTGCATACGCAGTACATTCCAAGAACTAACTGCACACTCTATGATGTATCATTTTTTGATATAGTTTCAGACGATCCGACTCAGTTTCGCTGTTAGCCAGATATCCCGCAGCTTAGTTCATTTTCCACTGTGGTGAGTCCTCATCCTTCGAAGACCTTTAGTTTGATTTTGAGTTACGTTATTTCCGTTTTCAGACTTTAGTGAGCTAGTTGGGGGTGTTGACACATCATCTCTTCATATGTATTAGAGGCTTATTATACAATATGTAGAACTTCAGCTTTGTCAGTGTTAACTTTGTACGGTTGATATGTATTCAGACTTCCGCTTATTCATGTTTTCAGTTATCATCTTTCACTTAATGTCACGATTCGAACATAGGCCCAGATCGAGACACGGGGCAAGGAGTCCCAAGAGACTCCAAGTCGGCCCATGGCATGAACATACATCTAATTCGATCAATAAAAGCGGAAGACTTAACATAATGAGCATAACGAAATTCTAATCGTAACATAACATTGATATCAGAATTCACATATTAAATGACGAGCTGATTACTACATACAGTCTAAAAGCCTCTACATAGCTGATGGGTTGATGGCAGCACCCCCAACTAACCTGATTGGTCTGAAAACTGAAAATACCAAGATAACTGATAATGAATGGTCCTCGAGAGATGAGAACTCATCACATAAGCTTAATGCTTACTCTGGAAACTTTCTAGTAATGGGGTTGAGTCTGAAGATCAGAGCCTGTATTATGAAATGATACATCATAGAATATGTGGTCAGTACGTGGAATGTACCGAGTATGCAAGGTAAGTAAAACCTCTTAAATAAGTAAAATTACTTAAACATGCATAATATAAAACATAATCAAGATAAGAATCTGAAAGTAGGGCTTGCATGCTATTTTCTGAAATCATGATGTGAACATAACTGAACATCATAACTGAATTGAATGACCCAAAGTTGAAATCTGATAATCATAATTAAAACTAAACATTGGGTCAAACATACTTTAGAACATATATATATACATCATGAATGATAAACATGCATAACTGAAATCATGAGGAACAATGGGAGACTCGTCATATAAACGACACTACCGTGATGAGCTTACCTGGCCCCAGTTATCACACTGAAGTGGGTAAAGCTGTCCAAAGTCTTGCCAGGGCTAAGGACAATACCATGATATCGATATCAAGCTCAAGGCCCCGTGGGGAAGGGGAAAGCTCACATAGGGGGTCCCAAAATAATCTGATCATACCTACGTTGGTGCGTAGTTCTGAGGCATAGGTTGACTGACCCTTAGCCTACTCGGTGCTAGACACTACTCCCAAAAAAACATGCATATGCTCTCCATTATTTTTCAATGAAGCTGACCATCGTCTATTGACGAAGTTGAATAATCATATACATATAAAATTTGAAATCATACATGAGGAGCCTTGGCTCAGACCATACCACAAGTTGAACATAATTGGGAGTCTTGACTCCAAAACCATGTGGTAAGCTAATTAACTTGAAATCATAAGTCATACTTGAGCATATGGGCTTTCCTAATACTTATACATGCTTGAAAATACTTAATTCACTCGAAAACATGATCATAAACATGGGTAACTTGAAAACATATTTTTCATAAATAATATCTTATCATACTTGAACATTCATCATAAATCTCAATTTTCTTGAACATCTCATTTATGGGCATTTTAATTTGTAAATATTGAAAACATGATTATAATTGAAAATAATGTAAAACTTGCCCATGAATCATAATTCAATAGTAGAAACATACTTAGATCATACCCATGTAGAAACTTAGGTAAATTCATGCATTGGGTTAAAACTCCATAGGATCATCATATTGATTTTCATGAATTAGAGAGGGATTGGGCATGGGTGTGAACAATTTCAGCCATTCATAACCTTACATACCTGAGATGGACTAATTTCACCACTTCCTTGATTTCCCAAAGAAGAATTGAAGAATAACTTGAAGGAATTAAGATTGATCACCTCCTTAGCTCTCTAAGTTTGTATGCATGAGTAGGAATAGTCTAGAATGAACTTGACCCTCTTAATACTCACTATTCACATCTTAAAATGACGTAGTTTAAGCCTTAGGATCATAGGAATTATGGAAAAGCCCTTACAAAATTCGCAGAAAATAACTGCATGCCAGTCTTTATGAGTGATTGGACGAGTCGTTACAAAGGAAATGAGTCATCGTCTGTTGTCGTTAGGTGCACTACCACTGTTCTTCAAAGGTGTCCCCATGAGGGACTTAACGACTCATTACTGTTGACCACGACTCATGGTCACCACTCGTTACCTTCATTACCCAACTCCTCAAGTCATTCACCAAATGCTAACCATGACTCACCAAACGAATCGTGGTGTCTAACCATAACTCGTGAGATCCAATCGTAAGGTACACTGCCAACTCCTCCTTCACCTTCCAAATTCCCTTGACCACGGGTGACCTGATGACTCGTGGGGCTGACCATGACTCGTGGTTACACCCGTGGTCTCCCTAAATTGAAATATCCCAGGTAAGCCAACACTCCTCACCACGAGTCACCTAACTATCGTGGTCAACCTTACGGGTCACATGAATACCCGTTCTGTGACCTGGTGTAGAAAATCCTATTTTTTTCATTTCAACTCTAGGGTTTAATCTTAGGGCACCAGGGGTATAACAATATCTCTCCCTTGGGAACATTCTTCCTCGAATGTAGAAAATCATACAGAAAAGCAGAGAAATGCAATCATCATACTCAAATTCTAATCATTTAAGCTTAAAACTAACGGAATGACTAACTCCGATTTAAACTACATGACCAAACTGAATTCATGAATCATATATACATCCATATACATGAAAGAAACTGGGGCACACGAATTGAACATAAAACTGAATAGAGTTTTAGGGCAAAACTAATACCTCAAGTTGGAACTAAGCTGGTAGGGAATAAATGTGCGTATCTAGCCATCATGTTTGATTCGGCTTCCGACGTATGTTATACCCAGAATGACCAAAGAACAGAACCGGGAGTTTAAATGGAGAAAAGTTTAAAAACTGACACCAGGCATAGAACGAGTTTTGAGATGACCCATTGGTACAGCCCACAAGTCTTGATGTGACTCATGGGGAGGCCCAGGTGATGAATCTGCAGTTTGGGAAAAGTAGGATCCCCATGGGTGTGACAACGACTCGTGGTCAGACCCCACGAGTCGTTAGTCAGTCATGGGGTGAGCAAGGAAAGAAAAGAGAAGAAGGGAGGCAATGCACTTGACGGAAGGACCCCATGAGTCATGGTCAGTCCTCGAGATTTGTAGGGAGGGTCGTGGTCAGCTAACTGAGGAATTTATTGGCATGCAAGAATTGTACATAACAGGTGTTGACCACAAGTCATGGTCACTAGTAACGAGTTGCGAGGTTGCCCTGATGAGCCCAGGTGATCAAATGAGCAGGGTACTTAACGGACGACTCCACGAGTCGTGGCCCAGGGTGATGAGTCGTTAGGTCCTTCATTGGGACCACTTGACAGTTATTTTCTGTGAATTCAATAAGGGATTTTCCATAATTCCTAAATTCCTAAGACCTAAACTACGTCGTTTTGAGTTATGAATAGTGACTTTAAAAGGGGTTAATTTCATTTTAGGCCTTATTCGTTCATGCATGCAAGGTAAAAGACTAGCGAGGGTGATCAAGCCTAGCATTATTCAATTTCTCTTTAATTTCCTATTGGGCATCTAAAGAAGTGTAAGAATCAGCTACCAACAGGTATGTAGGGTTATGGATGGTGATTTCTTTCACACGCATGCCCAATCCGTCTCTAATCTATGGGGTTTTAGCCCAAATGCATGAATCTCCTATTTCTATACATGGGTATTACATAATTATGATTCTACTATTGAATTATGAAGCATGAGAAATTTTTATAATGTTTTCAATGAAAAATCATGTTTCTAGTTTTATAAATTACAAAGCCTATTGAGAGATGTTCATGAAAGATGAGATTTGTGATGAATGTATGATGATTATGAGATATTAAGATAAAAAGCATGTTTTAAAGATACCCATGTTTACAATTATGTTTTTGAGGCGAATTGAGTATTTCTAAGTATGATAAAGCTTTGGGCAATTCCCACATGTCTAAGTATGAAGTATGATTTCCTGAACTAAGCTTACCACATGGTTTTGGAGCGAAGACTCCCAATTATATTTTCAGCTTGTGGTATTTTTTGAGGTAAAACTTCTCATATGCATGATTTCATATTTAGATGCATTGATTATTGAGATTCGCCAATAGATGATGTTGAGCTTCATTATAAAATGATGTACAACACATGCATGTTCTTGGGAGTAGTGTCTAGCACCGAGTAGGCTAACAGCCGATCACCCTATGCCTCAGAACTACCAATACTCTTATATATATAT